>JAKTRO010000067.1:0-46008 GCA_030579755.1 Entelexis gropengiesseri | reverse complement strand
AGCTCAAGACGCGCCTGAACATCCCCGACATCGCGCTGCCCGCGGGCGGCGCAGCGCCCGCCGCTGCCCCGGCGGCGCCCGCTGCCGAGGAGGAGGCGGCGCCGGTTGAAGAGAAGATGATCTTCAACCTGAAGCTCGAGAGCTTCGACGCCAAGGCGAAGCCGAAGATCATCAAGGAGGTGAAGACACTGCTTGGGCTGTCGCTTGTCGACTCGAAGAAGCTGGTTGAGAGCGCACCAAAGATGCTCAAGGAGAACGTGCCGAAGGAGGACGCCGAGAAGATCAAGGCGACGATCGAGGGTCTCGGCGGCAAGGTCACCCTGGAGTAAATGTACATATCGAGTTAATTATTTTCTACACTCCTCACTTGGTTTGCGGTAAGCTGGAGAAATAACTGGACTGGCGCGCCTATCCAACGACGTTGATGATGAGACGGCATTTCAATAAACCGCCAATCGCATCTCGGTCATCCGCGACGTGGCGGCATCAAGTTAGATAGTGATTTAATTACACTAGTCCAAGAGGCGATCCCTTTCTTTGTGATACATAGTCTACTCTCGAAGAACTTTTATAGCATAATCCTAAAAGGAGAGGTTAACGAGCTCCCTAAGAGTCATTGATAGTAGTCGGTCAGCCTCATTTACCTCTCCCAGTGATTTAAAGAGAAAGTGGTCTCCACAATCGTAGGCTGGGTAGCGCGTATCAAAAACCGCCGTGAGAAGTCACGGAGGGACCCCGTTACCAGACGGAACTCGTTACCACACGGAAGTCGCGAGCACAATCATTGGCTCATCGTTGCGCCCCCACCAGCGTCTCCGGTTAACGCCTCTATATCGTTGAAGACCTCATCCGGCTCTTCTCGGTCGAGACGTAGCAGAAGCATCTTCTTAACTTGCTACAGTTGGTATTCTACGAACTCTTTTTTCTCCTCAGGGTCGGTCAAACCCCTTGAATTGGCGAAGTCAAAGAGCCCCAAGGCGTTGGCATCCAATTCAACGGTCAGGTATAGCGCATAGAAGTAGTCGTGCGGCGACACGATTGGGCGTACTGCCTTATTATATTTCTCCCTCGCTGCCCTCACCGCAGCTTGATAATTTTGCAGTTCGAGTCGGTTATAGTGCTCGATTTCTTCCTTCATTTCTTGGAGCTCCCGCCAAGACTCAGGCGGGACCAAACCGGCGTACGGCTCAGGAACGAAATCCTTATCATACTTAGCACTCTGCTGCTGAAGACGGTTCGTGATTTGTTTACGGCGGTTTGCCAGAAAAGTCTGCAAATCCGTTTCTCTGCAAATCCGTTTCTCTGTTTAGCTCGCGCATAGTATACTCGGTCATGAGTAGAGATCAAGTGCCGAGACTCCAGGTGGAACTCGACGAATGCTCCGGTAGCAGATCGTTATATACTTGCCCATTTGTAATCGTGTTTCGTCGTGTTTCAGGTTGATCTAGATTAGTAGCAGGCTCGTGCTGCAAAGTCGCGATGAAACTCACTGTATGCCCGCCTCAGGTACGGACTTTTCAGCTCTACATATTGTGTCACACTGGGTCAATTCACTCTATCCGCCGACAAAATCCCTCATTATTTCGCAGAAATTCTACCAAAATCGTGAAATTACTGATTCCGGGCCATAATTGCTCGGCTTGCTGGCGCGCTGCTGCTTTGTGCGCTGGGCGGAGAACAACCCTCCTCCCATGCCTTTGGGTCTTAAATCTTGCCTTGCCTCAAATCTTGCCTTGCCTTACCCACCCCACCCAGATCCTCAACGGCACGGAAATTTTCAGGCTGGAAGAATGACGCTTCCCCACGGCGTGCAGCGGCAGGTATCCCGGCTTAACGCACTCACCACGGGCCCCAGTGCCATCAAGCTGCCGAGCACGGTGTCGCGGCTCGAGCTGCGGTTCAATAGGTTTGTCGGTGAGCAGAGCGTCGGGGCCAAGCGGTTCTGGCGCACCGAGCTGCCGCCGATCCAATTCTACAACCCGCAGATCCCGATCTCGGTGAAGCGGTTCGAGCCGCCGACCGAGCGCAAGCCCGAGCTGATTGTCGAGTTCACCGACGGCTCGCACAAAACCGTTCCGGTTGCGGACAAGCAGCAGGCGGAGATTCTCCGCGGCCTGATCGAGGCAACGGGCGCGCAGATCATCGACGAGGCCGACCAGCTGCGCCTCTAGATTTTGTACATACCGAACTGCGCGCTCCTATTTATCCTGTATTCAGCTACGAACACTATATTATAACGAGCTAGACACGACCCCGGGATTTGGGCCACTGTAACGAAGGCATTCCGCGGCAGAGCTGGGACATGTGGTGTGAAGTGGTGCATTAGTCTAATAAATAACGATGGTCTCCGCTACTCCGCGCAGGAGAGCTCGCGAGCCAGGCTGTCGCTGCCAGCAGCGCCCATGGCGTCAAATCGCCCTCCGATTCCCGCATAGATGTCCAGATCGAACCTAGAAGCGGGCTGCGTCACCTCAGATGTCGCGTCCTCTGGCGCCGCCCCGGCGAGCTCGAGCCGCTGCTCGAGTTCCAGTTGGTGCTCGAGCTCGGGGTTGCGCTCAGGCTCGGGGTTGTGCTCGAGCCCGGGGTCGTGTTCGAGCTCGTGCTCGAGCTCCCGCTCGTACTCGGTCTGGAGCTCGGTCTGAAGCTCGTGCCGTTCCTGCGGGGGCGCGGCGCGCCGCAAAAACGGGTGCGCCAGGGCCTCGCTCGCGCTGATCCGGCGCCGCGGATCAAGGTCAGTCATGCGGTCAAGTAGGTCAATCGCCAGCGCCTCGAGCGGATCGCGCTCCTGCTCCCCGCGCTCGGGACGCTCGAGGCACCAGTCCACCACCTGGTGCCACGGGTGCCGCAGCTCCTGGATAGTGGGAATGTTCGTCTCGAACACGGCGCCGTGAATGATCGCTGCCGCTCGCATCTCGCGCTTGCCGAAAATGGACGCGATCTCGACCAGCGCCTCGCAGTCGTCCAGCGAATTGAAGAACGGAAACCGCTTCGCAAGCATCATCAGCATGCCGATCCCGGCCGCCCACACGTCAATCTTGTCGCTCTGGTTGTCGCACTTGAACAGGACCTCTGGGGCTCGGAACCCGCGCGTGCCTGCCCGGTTCGCGCGCCGCGCCGTGCGCGTGTCCGACTTGAGGTAGCCGTTCTGCGGGGGCCGCGGCGCCGCCGACGGCGTCGCGCCACTAATGCACATGCACTCGCCCGGCCGCGACTCCGTGAACTGCGGCATCCACTCGGCGAGCCCGAAGTCCACAAGCACGCCGCGCCGCGTCTCCCGGTTGTACAGAAAGTTTGTCGGCTTCACGTCGCGGTGGATCACCCGGTGCGCGGCCGTGTACTCGAGCGCCAGCATCAGCTCCCGCATGTAGTCCTGCAACTCGGGAAGACTGCCGTCAACATACATCCCGCGGAAGTCCGAGAACTCAATGAATGGCATGATCACCAGGACTTGGTCCTGGAACCGCAGCGCGTCGGTGGCGGCGCCAATGCGCTCGGAGTGGCGGAGCGCCCACAGAATGTCGAGCTCATTGGCGATCCGCTTCGGTGACGACGTTGCATGGATCCGCTTGATTGCCACAATCTGCGGCGGGCTCGTCGTGCGGTCCACCGCTTTGTACACGAAACTAAACGTGCCCTCGCCGACCTTCTCGAGCAGCTCGAACTGGTCGCAGAGCCCCTCGAAGCTGTGCTCGAACTCCGCGAGGTCCCCGCCCGCGTCCGTGCTCCCGGTCTGCTCCAAAGCAACGGACATTCGCGTCGACAGCACTGGTCGCGAGTGTTGTTTTGTGGTCGCAGGCCCTAACCGCCGAGAGCCATCATCAAGATCAGTCGCGTCGAAAAAAAGAAACTGCGGTCAGGTGATACGGAGCATCGCGGCAGTCCGCACCGCCCGGCGGGTGCCGCCGTCGCCCTTTCCTAAACCGCCCAATTGCGCATGGCCAGCGGCTCTATACACTTATTTGCCGCGGGCTAACAATAAACGAGTAGTTTGCACATTCCAGACTCTCTGCTATGGCGCGAAGCGATGCTTGCTAAATTAGTCTATGATCGGTGTGTATGGCCCGAGTCAACACGGCTGCTAGATTTCGGCTGTGGCCACCATGGTAACCTTTCTACCGCCCTGTGCCAGTACACTGACCTAACGGTGGCCGTTGATGCAGACGCGCACGCCGTGGCCCAATTCAACAAATGGTGCAAGGAGCAGGGCCTAGAGCCAGCCGAGGTGTGCGCATTTACAACTGCTGAGCTGCTTGCCCAGCACGAGCTCAGGCACTCGTTTGATATTGTCGCCGCAAGCCTTGTGTTTCACCACATCGAGCTGGATGCGCGCCGCTCTACCGCCTCAATGCTCCGCGACCATTTGCGGTCCGGCGGGATGCTGGTCATCCTTGATGTCCTGAAGCAACAGGGCTTGGACATCAACGGGTTCACGGTAGTCGAGCTCACGGAATTGCTGCTCGGCGCCGGGTTTTCGGATGTGCGAGTGGAGCTCGGTCCTCGCATCACGCTGCACAGCCAAAAGCGCACCCGCATAGTCATAGCCACCGCTGTAAATAGATAGATAGTTACTTGTAAAGTACATTTTTAAGGTTCTGCGCGCGTCGACCGCACGTGGGCCTGCTGTTGAGCTTTGAGCAGCCCTCGCGTTTTCTCAATCGCCATAACGAGCGCCGTCTGCTTCTCGATATCGTCTTTCGTGGCACTATCCTTCAGCTTCCGCGCCAGGTCCTCGTCAAACCGCTCGTCAATGGTGACCTGCCGCCGCAGCACCGCGGCAAAGTCCAGCTCGGCGAGCAAGCCAACAGCGCGGCATGCTACAATCTTCACTTCGAGCTCGTCGTACAGCCCGTGGTCAACTACAGCGTCCACCAGATGATCATAGCGGTCCAGACGCGCCAGATTCACACATGTGTAGATACCGTCGATGGCCGCCTGGCGCAGCGGGAGGTTTCGATCGACGCGGTGCTTGAAGGGCCCGATGTTCAGCGTCTGTACTTGGTCGGTTAGAGGCACAAGCGCCGCTGCAAAGGCCTCCATGGCGGCCTCAAAGTGCTCGTAAATCGGCACCACCACTTCTTCCATCTGCAGAACCCACACCACCGTCATGCATGCCTCTGCGCGCGTGTCAGAATCGAGTTCCACGTCGCGAAGGTACCGAATCAGCACTGGCACCGAGCTGCGGAGAACGTCTCCGCGCAGCAGCTTGATGGTGTTCACCGCGAGCGCGGCGTGCGCGCTCTCGAACTTAGCCAGGAACTCGGCGAGCAGCTCCTGCGTCGAGATCGCTGCCGCAAGCCCTGCCGGGATCTGCGCCCGCGCGTTGTTCAAAGCAAGCTCAAACACTGCGCTTTTGTTGCTCGTTGCTGCGGCAAAGGCTGGGAGCGACGTCTCGACTACATCTCCTCTCAGCAACGGGATCGCCTCAACGAACTCGCGCTCGGTATCTGTAGACTTGTTCACGGAGGCGCGACCAATGACCTGGCCCTTCAGTGCGGCATTCTCCTCCAGCTCCGAGCCGAGCATTGCTGGCATCGAGTACCAGTTCCAGTCAATGCCCTGCTTCGCGAGTGCGAGCAGCACGCGTAGCTGGAGATGATTGAGCTGGGAAAAGTCGGTGGTGGAGAAATGGTAACGGCCGTCCAGTGCCGCCCAGTGCGGGCCTGCCGCGGCTGCGTGCACCTCAGGCACGTCTGAAGTTTCGATTGCGGCTCGGATGACGCTGGACTCACCGGTGGCCGCCAGAAACATCAGCAACTTGTCACTACCGCTGGTAATCGCCCACTTCAGAACACCGGGCTGTGCGGCTCTGCAGTCGGTCATAAGGATCGCCTCTTTTCGAGACTTGAGCTCTGTGTCGTCGAGGGCCAGTGCGGTGCTGGCGATCTGTGGGGCCACAGTATCAGGCAAGCTGCCCAGTACGTTGCAGCATTTTGTTGCAACAGCAGGCCCTGGCGCGACGCTGAGGATCTCATTAAGAGCGTACACAATATTGCGAGCATCCTCAATGGATATCTCGGTGTAGTTGGCCGCCTGCGCAAGCGCATCCAACGCGGCCGGGCGCAAGCCCGGTTCGGCTTTCAAGCAGTGCAGCACTACTGGGATGACCTCGGGCCATTCAGCCGGCCCAGCGAGCTTGCCCACAGTATGGAGCGCCGCAATACGCAGCGCTTCGGCAAAGTTCGTGGATCTCGCAAGGCGCGAGGCGCCCAGCGCGAACTGCGATAATCGCAGCTCTGCGGCGAGCGCCAGCGCGTGGATCGCCGTCTCCGGGATCGCGGCAATATCTGGCTCCATGGCGCGGCTCAAAATCCAGCTTGTGTCGTCGCTCGCGTCTACCGAACCGGCGATTCCCCGAGCGGGAGCCTTCAGAAGCGTTATGTACTGGTGCAGCAGCGCGGGGCGCTTCATGGCGGCTTCGCGAATAAGCCGCGCAACCAGTGGCGACTGTCCCCACGCGGCCAGTGCAGTGATTCCAGCCGATGCGGCTGTCCAGTTGCCCTGGGCCATGTCTTTGGTTACGCGCTGCGCGAACGCCTCGGGTTCAACTTCGACGGCCTTCGCCTCGGCTGCCGGCATCTCCGCAAGCGCGCCATACATAGCGGCACGCGAGCTTTCGTCCTTCTCGGCCAGGGCAGCAGTATACAGCGCGGCAACGAGCGCTGGCGATGCAGACCTGCGGGCGAGTTTCGCCGCGGCCTTGCGAACCCGGCTCGACTCGTCGAACCACTCCGAGTCGTCCGACGCGCCATCCCACTCCATCTCAAGGTCGCTGTCTCCACCAGCGCTACCAGCGCTGCCACCGTCGTACTCCCTGTAGCCGATCATCCGCGCCGCTAAAGAGTCTGCCCGCGCGAGGTCAGACCCATTGACAGAATAAAGCGCTGCTAGAGCGTCAATTGCAGCCTCGCACATATCAACATCTTCAGGGCTTTCGGCAGGAGTGTATAAACGCTCCTCGAGCTCGGGAACTAGCCAGGAAGCGGGCACGCTGCCAGCAAGTTTCCCCACAAGCGCCAGCGCGGCAGGCTCGCGGGCTGTGCTCTCGCGTACATACGGAAGCGCCACGGCCGCCCACTCTGCGTCCGAAAACATCGGGAGAATTAGCGCCAGAATCTCGAAG
Source organism: Entelexis gropengiesseri (assembly GCA_030579755.1). Lineage (NCBI taxonomy): Eukaryota > Fungi > Ascomycota > Dipodascomycetes > Dipodascales > Trichomonascaceae > Entelexis > Entelexis gropengiesseri. The sequence continues at coordinate 38,888 of JAKTRO010000067.1, read as the reverse complement.
CTGCGCATGCGCAGGAGGCCCGGATGCTTAGCAATCTGGCGAGCGTAGTCGAAGAGTGCGCGCGTGCGTGCCTGGAGCCTTGCGCGGGTCTGATCGCTGCCCAGCAGCTCAATTACCACCTCGGCGCCCTCCACTGTCTCGAACATTGCGTCGGTTTCCAGCGCGGCAACAATAGCTTCGCCAATCCCCGCGGACGGTGCGCGCGTCTGCTGGAGCGCGCCCTTCAAAGCGACAGCGCGGACAACTGCTGGCGCAGACGACCCTAAAACCAGGCTGACCACCCGCGCGGGCTCGAGAGCCGCAAGCTCGCTGGTTACACGAATTGCTAGGTTTTGGACCTCGAGCGCCGTGTCGCCCAGGTGCTCGACGGCGCCATCCAGCCATGCAGGCCCGGTGCCTCCGGATACTATGGCCTTTTCCATGTCACTCAGGCCCATGTACCGGATGTCGGCATCGAACGAGCGCAACTTCTCCAGCACCTCCATGGCGAGAACGAGAGTGTTCGGTTTGTGGTGCTGTTGACAGTATTGTGGAGGGCACCTGCGAAGGCACGAAGGGAAGGCCCAGGCGTGCGCGCGAAGGTAGCTATAGTGGCATGGAATTCATATTAGAGGGCAGATTGTAAACAATTGCGAGTTTAGTCGAAGATCTTGAGTTGGCTGCCGGAGAGCCAGGGCTTTCATTAACTCTGTTATGCAAGTCTTGGCTGCAAGCCAGCGAATTCCTGAAGCTTACTTGCGCTACTCTCGGCTCCGCGACATTATATAGTACTCTGTCCTTGAAATTTTGCCCGCACATTTGCCTTTATTTTGTCGAGAGTCTCGAGATGTCAGGTTCCCCGCTTAAAGCCTTGGACTATCCGTAGTGAGCTCGAACGGAGACTAGTGCTATAATGCGTTTTGGACGTGGATAGACCGCGCTGATCATGGTTGATACTACCGAAAGGGTAAAAACAAGGGCGGAAATTAGCTGAGATTTAATGAACCCCTCGCAGAGGTATGGACGAGGATCTCGAAAATGGACAAGGCTCCAGCCACGAGCACAATGGAAAATCCACAAGAGAGTGTGCGGAGGTAGGCGTTATGGCCCATATGCCAGTCGAATATGACAAGAAGCCAGCCTGCATGGATGTATATACGAACGATCACCTGCAGTCAAGCTCGTGGCCTTCCTCCTTTGTCGTGCTTCAGATCAACGATCTCGAGTATGTTGGAGTAATCCTATCAGACGATGAGAAACCGTGCCTCCTCATCCTGCGACCGAGCACACGAACAGAGTTTCACATAGGCAGAAGGACCGCGGTGTCGCAAAGAATAAAACCACTAGCTCATTTGCTCGCGGCCTGTGGCGCATGCAATCGCATCCGCATTATTGCAAAGTAATCTCCGGCGCTCCTCTCCGTACCGCTTATATGGCTAGCCTTTCCAGCCTGCAGTCATATGCGTAAACTCAGAGCTTTGACGCGGGTGACGCGCCTGGGTAAGGCTTTGCGCCACATCAGGTGCGGTAGTTATGCTTATCATGGCTCTTCGAGCGCGCGGACTTCTCCACCAAGGCCATAGGCCATCACGTGGATGACACGCGTCCTTTTTGGCCCGTCCTTATTTCCACACCGCACGCGCAACACGTCCTTTGAAACCAGTTCAGTGTGATGCGCTCCGTCCTTAGTGTGCTTCTTGTGCTTTTCGCGGCGATGGCAACCGCCGCGGCCGCGATCCCCTTGACCGTCACGGTGCCTGCGAACGACCGCATGTGCTACTCCGTGAACGCACACCGTGACGATGCGCGGATCCACGCGTCGTTCACGGTGATGGCAGGCGGCCAGTTCGACATCGATGCAACGCTCACGCGGCCAGACAACACCGTGGTCCAGCGCGTGCACAAGTCTGGCAACGACGAGTGGCTGTTCACGGCAGGCCAGACCGGCGAGTTCGAGCTCTGCTTCTCCAACGAGATGTCCACTTTCGCCGACAAGAAGGTCACCTTCGAGTTCGACGCCGACACAAACGCCGTCCAGGCCCGCTCGCCCACGTCGGCGGGTGATGATACCACCTACGAGATGGAGCGCTCCGTCGAGCGGATCGACAAGCTTGCCTCCACAATGTCCGTCAAGCTCGCGTACCTCAAGATGCGTAACTCCCGTAACCAGTCCACGGTCGAGTCAACCACCTCGCGCATCTGGTGGTTCGCGGTTATCGAGCTTGTCGCGATTGTCGCCATGGCTGTTCTTAATGTCACGATCGTGCAGCTCTTCTTCAAGGGGTCGCGCAAAAACATCGTATAGTTACCGGGCTTATATCTTGTATACCTTTGCATATAATTTTCCTATGGTTCGCGGTCGTCTGTGAAGTACTGGCATTTCTCTTTGCGACGGGTAAACAGCGCCCATAATTACCGTGTCGAGCTGAAGCTAAACGGCACAACCTCACAATGTAAATTACGATCGGCTCTATACCGTCTAGAGTAACACCCTTATCGCAAGATATATCTGGGCTATAGGTTACATAAATATTAGCCATGGAAATGGCGCATTAAATATCAAATCGCTCCATACCTCTCAATTGCCTTCTCATGTAGATGCTCTCCCCGGACCCGCAGATAAACAGGCAGCGGAATTAGCGCCAGCGCGATAAAAGCAATAACTGAACACCCCCAGCCAACTGGGAATCGTCAATCGCAAGGTTATTGTACATCGCCCTACCAAAAAGCGGAAATGCGCCGGCGATCAACGACCGTGCAAGGTTGCTGCTGGCGTACGCCGAAGCCACTTGTGAAGGAGGGTAAAGGTGGGCAATGAGCGCCATATATGTCTGGAAAATTAGCGTCAGAGACATACCAAACATAGCGTTGCCGATCATCGAGACTATCCAATGAAGATGCTTGTATGAGGCCCACCCAAATAACATAATCGCGACAGGAGCCGTACACGACGCAAAGACAGCCGCGTTGCCGAACACAGCAAACGTGTTCGGGCTCTCTTGCCGCATGACTGGCAAAAGAAGCATCTTCCGAATATACACGATATAGACGGAGAACAGTAACAGGCACCCAATCAACAGCGAGAGGTAAGAAAGACCTTGCTGGACCGCATTAAAGCCGTAAAGCTCGCCATACGTGATCGGCACAGCCTCGAAATAGAGGTACATGATTCCGTACAACAGCCCGAGGTGCAGATTCATGAGCATGAGAGGCGGCTCGCGCAGCGTAAGCTTTACGGGATTCCAGAAAATGTACTTGAGAACCTGCTCTGGCCGTTGCGTAACCCGCTCAATGTCCCCAGGTGCCATGATCCGCGGGTTTCCGGTGCGCCGCCGAAGGCTGCGCGCCTTGCGCATCAAAATCGCCTGCGAAGATGTCTCCGGGAAGAATAGAACCATGACAAGAAGCACCCCTCCGGACTGTATCAGTAGATACCAGAACACCCACCGCCAGCTGTTGTGCTGGGAGAGCGCACCGCCAATCAGCGGCCCAACGTACGGCCCCATAATACACCCGAAAGACCAGCTCATCACGCCATAAGTGACTTGCGGGAATTGGAAGAGGTCGCTATACACAGCCGTACCGGTACTTAGCGGGGGCGCAGCTGTGAACCCCGCCAAAAGACGCAAAATAGCAAACGGCGCGACGTGGTTTGCCAAAGCAGTGGGGATTTGGAACACGCTGAACAGCACCTGGTTGGCAATGAATATATACAGCCGTCCACCGAACAGCGGATTCTCAGACATAGGACTGAACCATAGAGACGCGATGCCGTAGCCCCACACAAAGAGTGCCATTCCTAGCATCACTTTTACTCGAGAAGTGCCCAGCGCTTCTTCGATCTGAGTTTCTGCCGGCGTGAAAATGGCAGCCCCCATATAAAGAGATGCAGAGCAGACAGCCATGATGACGCCGGCAATCACCTTCGTAGCCATGGGCCAATTATAAGGACAGGCGGGATCATCTTCTCCGTCCCAATCAACGATAATTGGGGCCGCATCAACCCCATCATCCGAAGACGCAGCTTTCTCGCCAGCGCCGCTCTCTGGGCAAGTTAAAACCTTATCAGACTTCTGCTCAGCCGAGGAATACGGGTCTGCAGATCCCGCCAAATACTTCTCAGGCACAATGTACGACTCTAACTCGAAAACAGGCCGGAGCCACCGGCGGCCTGAGACCCAATAAATAGTCTGGCCGGCGAGGCTATCTCGAAACGCCCACTTTATCGAGCTCGCTAAGCTCATCTATGTCAAGCTTCACCTTCTAGCAGATCGATTGCCTACACGTTTTCTGCAAAAAAGGAGTGTCTGTAGCCGGGGCCTCCTTGCGAACAGATCCAAATCGGTGGTTCAAAATCCCGGATATGTAGATGCAATTCCACCACACAAAAGGAAATTCTTATTTGTGGAGTGCAGCCAACTTTTCAGTAATGCGATTAGGGCGGGGGGATAGACCTTTTTTCGATCATTATTCAGCAATCAAGTTCCGAATGCTAGCTATCCCCACGGCCTAGACCACATAGACCACATAGACGAGATGCACAGCCGGGGAAGACCAAAATAGAACGAGGGGTATTCGAAGTCCGATGAATGAATAAGTATGATCACTTTTCAATCAAGCACAAGTAGGGGCTTCTCAGATACGCGAATTATTAAGTATCCTGCGATTGTCAACGTAGCGGTGGCTCGAAGAGCACTAACGATGGTCAACAGATTATCGGCGCCGTAGGAAAATGGGTACCATCCGCGGGGGACTGCAGGGCACACAAACGAGATCGATCTCCCAGCAGCCGCTAGCAACGTGACCTCGACTAGCTACATTGCCTATCATCAGCCTTTAAAGCATTTCAAGCGAGGGAAGGTCATATCTCTGATAACAAGAGGCGTTCAACTGAATCACGGTATAAACAAAAATTAAGGGCCAGCTACAATACATTTACTACATATAAAGCATCAGAGACGCCATGTGCTCCTCCTCATGACTTGATGATACCAGCTTCGACTGCCATAGAGGTGAACTCTCCTCCTTTAGCTAACAACTCCTGCGGGGATCCGAATTCAATAACATGACCACCGGAGCCCATGACTAGGATCTGATCATAATCCATGATTGTCTCGAGGCGGTGGGCAATGCACAACACAGTAGAGCTTTTGAACTCTTTCTTGATAGTATCTTGAATCAAGGCATCTGTCAACTCGTCCACAGCCGCGGTTGCTTCATCGAGAACAAGTATTTTCGAGTCTCTCACAAGCGCTCTACTCAGTGCGACCATTTGACGCTCGCCTAAACTGAAGTTGCTGCCTTCGGCTTCTACCTCAGAGTCCAAATGAAACTTCTTGCCGTCATGATTACCAAGGCCGCCCGCTCTGTTTAGGGCGTCCCAGAGCCTCTGGTCTGAATGCTCTTCGAATGGGTCAAGATTCGAACGAATTGTCCCTTGGAAGAGAACGGGTTGCTGTGGGATGATTGCAAGAGCCCGCCTAAGAGTCTCGAGTGGGATATCGGTAATATTCTGGCCGTCTATTTCAATGGTCCCACCACTGATCTCTACAAGCCGGAATAGGGCAGAGAGAATGGTGGATTTCCCGGCGCCCGTTCGGCCACAAATGCCTAAGCGGGACCCTCCTCTCACTGTAAGAGTCAAGTTATTCAATGCTAAGGGGAGCTCGGGACGATATCGGAGATCCACATGGTTGAAAACTATTTCTCCTCGCTCTGCCACCCAATTCTGAAGCTCCGGTCGTTCATTCCCAGTTCCTTCAGCATTAAGACTCGACGCATATTCGTCTAAACGCTCAACGGAGTTCAGCTGGTTCTCAAACATAGCAAAAATGGGGAAAACATTCGTTAGCCCAGTAGAAACAGTAGGCAAAACAGTCAGAAGCATGCCTACATCAGAAGCAGACAGATCGAAGACTTGGAAAATTGCCAAAAATATCGTGACAATAGTAAGAATCTCAGAGAGAAAACCATCGCGCAGTGCCATCCAAAAATGAGAGCCCTCATTGCACATTGTTGCGGCTATGACATCATCAATTCTGCTGTTGAGAGTGTCTTGGCTACTTGCAATACGATTGAATGCAACAATAACCTCCTGACCTTCGATATTTTCCGTCAAGCACGTCATCGCTTTGCTGTCGTATAGCTGCTGTACTCGATTCAACTCCCGCGAGGCAGTCCTGTAAAACGACATAAGAATGAACGAAATCAAGATGATTGGAATAACGCAAACCAAAGACCAAGGAACATAGACAAAAGTCACCACAGCAGAGCCCACCAATCGAAAGAAAGTTTCAAACAGGAAGCTTGCGAACATCATGAGGCGTGTATCCAGGTTGACCATGTCCTCAGTGAAACGCATCATTATGCGACCCAGCGGGTTGCGGTGAAAGAAATCCATCGGGGCGGCGTAAATTCCCTCGAGGGCTCTGTTATGTAGCCCAGTAGAGGCAGTAGTGTTCAGAACAGTCACAGTGTTCATAAATGAAATGTAGAACACAGTACTGAGCCCTGCCACCATACAGTACATGCCAATATTGAAACCAGATGACTTGTCGTACTTATTGCTCGTCCACCAGTTGAGTACAATAGTAGTCATACTGTCAGCTGTACCATATGCCAAAGCGAATATCAGCAGCACAATAATACCCACAGACCCGAAGAAATTGTTTAAACCAAAATAGTGCACAATAACCCTCATCTTCACACTGCCGTGCGCTCGGTTCTCCTCATCCATCGTGGAAGTGACTATCACTGTAGATGGTCCTTTAACGTCAGCAAGACCGGAATCATTTTTGTGACCATCCGACTCGTCACGAGGATGCCCGTGCTCTATGGCATTGGACACAATTATCTCCCCTGCAATATCGGTAGAGTCCAGCAACGTGCGCTGAAAACCCTCAGAGCCCAAAGGGATTTCATTACCGGCAGCAGCAATGGCCATATCGTTCTCGTGTTGGATTCTGAGGCTATTTCCCGGATCTTCAGAGCTTGGCGGTTTCTCCGCCGGTGCCACCGGCACCTTTTGGATGTGGTCGCGAACTTCCTCCAACGATCCTTGTAGACACGATCCATTTCCGTCCAGGGAGATGATCGAGTCTGCTCGAGGAAGGAGCTTGAGATTATTTGTGGAGAATACGATTGTTTTGCCAGCTACTTTGACCAAGCGGAGCAGCTCATTGAAAATGAAATTCCCCACTCGAGCATCCATAGCACTCAAGATATCATCAAGCACGATGAGATCACCATCAGCGTATAGGCAGCGCGCAAGAGCGAGTCGTGCGCGCTGACCTCCACTTAACGTAACACCGTTCTCTCCGACTTCGGTGAAGTCGCTGTGAGTAAATTGTGCCAAGTCGGACCCCAAGTCGCACATGCGTATAACCGAATTATAGCGCGCCAAGTTCCACTCAGAGCCGAAGGTTATGTTAGCACGAATGGTAGCATTTTGGGACCACAAGGAGAGAGCACTTGCGGTATTGATATTCTGGGCCCGTTGTATCGATCCACTCACCAACGGGATTGCCTCAATGAACGTACTTAGTAGAGACGTCTTGCCGCTTCCAACCGGTCCGACTACTAGAGTGAGAGTACCACGCTTTATCGTGATATTAACATTGTTCAAGAGAACTTTGAGTGTCTTCTTCTTCTTCTCATCATCATCATCATTATCATCGTCGTCAACATCATTATGACTGTCCTTCTTTCTCTTCTCTCCCTTAGACTTATGTTTCGGAGACGTGCCCTCGCCTATTTCTGAACTCGGCTCTGGGTCAGCGTCCTCGCTGATTTCTTTATCATCGATGACCCAGCCAAGGGAGGCATCCACGGTTTGAAATACGATATCGCTGCTGGTATCAGGCACGGTCGTAACATATGATTCAGTCTCCGGTAGTCTGAAGAACTTAGCCAAGCGGTTAATGGCAACCCAGGCGTCAGCCATTGAGCTGAGGGCCATAGAGATCTCAGCAAACACAGGTACAAACATGGTGAAAAGAGAAAGGGAAGGGAACGCCAGAGCGGGCTGAAGTCCTTTGCCGATAATTACCCGCACTGCGAAGGCCAGAGCACCCGCGTAGGTGGGGGCGCCAACGACCAAAGAGTTAACAATTGAGGTCGCCAGCCAGATGAAGCGAATATACCTCGTCTCTTTTGCCCTGATTACAGCGATCATTTTCCCGAACGACTTTTCCCAGCCGTAGAACTTTATGATCGACATATTCTTTATCGTTTCCCGAGTCAAAGATATGCGCTTATCCTGGAATGGCATCGATTTGAACCTGAGCTTGGCCTCCAGCATGGAGCCGCCAACGCTGAATCCCAGGGCAAGAAATAGTAGGGCGATGCCAGCAAGGCCCGAAACGCCGATGTTATAGATAAGGACGCCAATCACGGCCGCGATGTAGAACGGGAAGATTATGATTGTGTTGATGTTCTGCAAAGCCGTTGACGCGCGCCGGGTATCACTAGAGGAAATTGAAGTAATCTTTCCAGCAGAGTAGTCGTGCCGCTGCTGGGGATTGAGCCGGAGCATCTTATCGTGTACTGCTGCCATGGCAAGAGTGCGGGCATTCTCAACCATCATCATACCGTAGTACATTGAGTAACAGCTCGAGGCAATAGCCAACAAATTGAGGATTGAGTTCCCGATCGTTAGCCCCACCGCGCGCGAGTGATCTCTATGGCCATGAGCAATTTGAAGACGCTCAGCCTCCGTAATTAAATTGCGCGATAAAACACTGATACCAACACCGCTTCCCTGGTTCAGTACCGCAAGAGACAGGGCCATGATGAGCTGCCAGCGCATGGCGTAGAGAATGGCCCAGGTCTCGACGAATTTAGAGACCTTATGGCTTGCCAAATATTTCTTGTAGTCGTTGAACCGCCGCGACAGAGTGTCGCTTTCTGCGAGCAGGGGGATGTCATTAGGAACAAGAACGCGATCATATCCAGTTCTAAGCAATGGATCGAGCCAAGCCCAGGTAGCTCTTGATATCGGGGCACGTTCTATCTTACTTGGCGGTCTTGTTTCCGGGACAGGGCGCACGGGCGCTGAGAACAAATATCTTGATACAACATTGTGCTTCTGCACTATGACTTTATTATAGTCCATCTTTTTTTGAAATTAGCGAACCATACAATGTACTAGTAGGTCTGTATAAGATTTGTTCGCGACGGCTGGCTTTACGGCACTAGCTGATCTGGGGTTTGACACGTGATGATTTCGCGATCGCGATCTCCCTTCGGTGGCGAATTCGATAGCTGATGCAAAACCTCTCGCGGTGCCGTGTGGTTGATTATTTGAGTCTGAAACGTTATGGAAATGTTTAAATAGCCACGCTGTATGAATGTATGTGGACACGAGTATCTAGATCTGAGTAACATCCACTTAAGGTCGATCATTGAGGTACTCGCTCGCGCTACAGCTTTGCTGATATAATCGCAGCAGGGGTTGCAGGTTTCCAAGAAGGTGAATTTTAGCCGAGACGCGGGCGAGCAGCCGCCAATTCGCCAAATTTAGTGACAAATTAAAGGTTCAACTCGAACTAAGGATTCATTACCACACACATCCATATTTATACATGTATGTGAGAATATATAGTTTGGCAGCCACCCCGAACGGTTAAGCGGAGCTGGCTGGCGCTAATTTTACAATATTGAACAGCCGCAATTAATTAACCGCGTTTTTTTTTGTTATCATGTCGATGATGAGGGCGACGGGTTACGGGGCTTGAGGGTCCACATACGGAACGACCGCCCTGGTTGCAGCGACCTTGGTGTTATATTATCACTGGCGGCCGAAGTCTCTGAGCCAGCAGTGTCGCCAGAAGCCTCATCGTCCCTGGAAGTCTTAATGGTGGGCACGAACACCGGGCGTTTCGGGGAGTCGGGCTTCGCTCGCGTGCGAAGGATCTCGGCAGTCCTGCTCAGGCCCTCAGCGTCACCCTTGGTGGCTGCCTGGAACGCCTGCTCAACAACCCCAGCGACTTCCTCTATATTTTGTCGGTAGTGCATGCGGTCGAGGAACAGCAGCTCCCGCTCCTTGTCCATTTCGCGGCGCTCGGTGTCAAGAGCCTTCTCCATCATGCAGAATTTGGCCAGGCGCAGCTTTATAGAGCTCATCTCGAGCTCAAGAAGCCGCAAATACCGCTCATACATGTACTTCTCGGTGTATGAGCTGAACACTTGGGACCGGGCCGCAGCTAAGGCGAGGCTGGCAGACGCTGCATCGCCGCGGGCTTCGGGCTCGCCCTTGTCAGCCGTTGGTTGCGACGAGATCTCCTCTTCTTTGATGGGCACAGGACCCGGTTCAGCGGGAGCGCTCGTACTGGGCTTAGCAGGGGTCTGTGCTCCCAGGCGCGGCGTAGCCTCGTCAGATGGAGTCTCCAGAACCGGGTTATCAAGCGCCGAGTTCTCTAGCATCAAGTCCACCATTGCGGCATCGTCACCCGCTTCTGACGGTTTTTGCTCGGTTGAAGTCGTGGGTTCGGGTGTTGCGGTGGTCGGCTTGTCGGAATTGCCCGCTTTGTCGTCAGTTGGTGAGACTTCAGAATCAGCGAATTTCGGGCCTGAGGCCGTAGGCTTGGGCTTGGCCTCCTCGCTGGTCCTCACGATCTTCTTGTGCTCCTCAGCAGCGACCACGGCATTGCTGGTTCTGCCGACCGCCGCGGCAACGGTCTGGGGATCAGCGAGGCTAGCAAGGAAGGCGAGAACGCTGAGAACCGGGTTCTCCTCGCCAGAGAACGGGATATGGTTCGCATCGTACTGCAAAGGACCCAGCGTCTCCGCGCTGCTCCTGTCTTCGACCGTCTGCTTCAGGAACTTGAGCATGACCTGGGGCTTTTCCTTGCCGACCAGTGCGGCCACGGCGTCCCAGTCGTGCGGGTACCGCTCGATGGCCTCCAGCAAGCTGCGCTCTTCTTCCTTGGTCCAACCGCCAGCGTCTGGGAGAGAGGAAGCGGCCGCAGAGGCTCCAGCGCTGTCGGCAGCGGAAGCGGCTCCTGCGTCGACGCCAGTCTTGCCGGCCTTGTCTTTGGCTTCGTCGCCCTGTTTTGGTGGGTTGGCGGCGGCCGAATTGGGAGTGGCGCCAGCGGAAGCGCTTGGCGAGGCATTCGCAGTGGCGCTGGCGACGGGCCCGCTAGCAGGATCGTCCTTGTTAGTCGCAGACGTAGTCGACGCAGAGTCTGCGGCCTCAGATTGGCTCGGCGTCGCCGACTCCAGCGACTCTCCGGACCGGGTCCCTGCCATGCCGCTGGCGGGAATGTTGACCTGAGTTCCCGGGATCTTGAACCGGCCAAAAGGCCCCACAGGCCCCGGGGTCGGCTGAGCGCCCGGGTCGCTCGGTCTTGCGCCGGGGGCGTGTGAGCCGTTTCGTGAAGGAATGGGCTGCAGGTGCGGGTCCTTGAGGCCCTCGTAGATCTGGAACGGGAACATTCCCCGCGGGGTGTCGTACTTGACCTGCCAGTGGCCCGTGAACGGGGGCGCGACGCTGGCCGGTCGCGCCTCGGCGTCGACTTGGTAGTTGATCAGCCCCCACTCGTCGAGGAAGTGGTGGACGCGCATGATTGTGGCAGCATCGCCGACGAGGTTGCGGCGGCACGCGGTTACGGTCAGGTATTCGACCGGGTTGAGCCGGTACGCGTTCACCATGAACGTGCGGTACTTCACGTAAACCTGCGGAGTCTTTGAGCGGTTACGGCCCGTGAAGAACTCGGGCAGCGACTCGCGCTCAACGTTGGAGATGCGCGTCATTGAGAACCACGACGAGTAGCTGGGAATGACAATGGTGTGCCGCTGCGGGAACTCGTCGCGGGCCGGGGTGTCGGCGCCCTTCTTCGGCTCGTGGTTGCCGATGTCGTGGTTTCGCAGCTCGTGCTGCCGCAGCTCATCCTCTCGTCGCGGGTTCGTGCTTCGGGCCCCGTTGTTCTGCGCGGCGTCATGCGCGGCGAGCCCCGGCGCTTCTCTCCCGTTCGGATCGGCGCGTGCCGGGCCGACCGGCGGGCGCCCGGTGACTACGCGTGCTTCCAGCTCGCCCTCGGGCCGTCGAGTTGGTGCTGGCTGGGGCGCCCGGATCTCAGCGCTCGGCGGTGCAGGATGGCCTGTGCCCGAGCCGTCCGGCTCGGGTACTGTTGGTGCAGCGCCGTGGGGCGCGTCCGCGCCGGAATTCGCGCCTGAACTAGCGCTGGGAGCACCGGGAGCGGCGGTGGCATTCGGCGTGGGCGTCCGCGTCGGGGCGCTGCCCCCCGAGGGCGACAGCGGCGTGCGCGAGTCGGTGCTCGTCTCTGAGCCGTCGTCGTGGTCCATGAAGTTGTCGTCGTCGCGGCGGGCCGGCTCCGAGCCGCGCGCGCCGTTGAGCTCCGTGACGGAGGATGCCGAGCCCGTGTGCGAGGCCGCAGACGGGTCCCTGGGCGCGGCATGCTCAGCAGACGCACCGTCGAAGTCGTCCAGGCCGAGCGCGTCCACGGGACTGTTGCGCGAACCGGCGAAGTCAGAATTGAATCCTGGTGAAGCCGGCTCGGCGAACCCGTGTGCGTCCTGCGGCACGCGCTCTTCGTCGGGCCCCGAGCCCTGATCAGGCTGTAGTGGAGCCGCAAACGCTGGTGCGGGACTGCCGGCTACCGGAGGCTCGCGCGCGTGGGGGCTCTGCTGCCCCGCGGGCTCTGCGGGGGGCTGGCCATTGAGCGGGTCATCGGAGGCCGCCGGGGACTCGTCGACCATGCTGAACATATTTCCGGCGTTGGCATTGTCGTCGACATTCGAAATGTCGTCGATGTCGTACGGCCCGTCGAGATCCATCGCGTCTCGAGAACCTTGGATCGCGTGCACCTTTTTGGCCAGGCGCTGCCCCCGCTGATGGCGATCACATTAGTCAGCGAAACCCATCATGTGAGCGCGACCCACCACCGCTCAGCTGAGCTGAGCTCAGCTAAGCTCAGCAGCGCACGCCGGCAGCGCTCTTGGGACGATCCGTGCCCACCACCGCCAGCGGGCCTGCTTGGGAGACGCCATGTCTTAGTTTTTGTTTCAGAACGAGAAGGGTGGGCCAGCAGATGGGTTTCGGCGTACTGGGTGCCGAATCGGTGCATCTGAGTTCGAATTGAAGATCAGGGAACTCTAGGAGCTAAAGATGATCGATTCAAGCGGTCGGGATCGCATTGGGTGCTCAGATCTGATCCCTGTGTTCACATTGAGATGGCGGAGTGAAGGAAAAGAAGAAAAGGGGCAGAGTTAGCAGTGGTCGTGGTCATGATGGTGGCAATGGTGATAGTAGTAATGCTGGTGATGGCTGTACTTGAGATGGTGGCAGCCTTCGAGGAATTGGCCTGTACCTGACTGCCAGGCTAAGCCAAAGAGACTGTTGAAAGTAAGTGTAGCGGATAGTATATGCCACGCGGGGCGCTGCTAGATACACTAGGAAAAAAGAGGGCGTTACAATAATTATGTTGTCATAAATGGGGCACCCACCCGCCCACGTATGGCAGGACCACCTAGGGCACGGCATGTTTTGTGGGCCTCAAAGTGGGGCGCTTCTTGATTTCAATGACTTCTTCAGCTCGAGACTGTCAATTGCGCAGCCACAGGTGTTGTTGCAATAGTTGGTGCGGCCGCTCTCCTATCTATTATAATGATCATGCTGCGCGTCATGCGCTTTTACAAAACTGGGGTTACTAAATGCCACCTGGTCGAAATACGAGAAGTTGTGGGCGGCGGTGGGGAAGCTGCAGGCGTATGCATTGGATACTCCTCACAAATAATTTTCCCTAACTCTGAACCCAATGCAATGCGGGGGGCCATGTGTGGGGCGCTGCAGGGTACTGCCGCCCTCCGCCCTCTGCCCTTTCCACCTTCGCCCTCCTTAAGAAGGGGCAGAGCAGACCGTATCGCGGGACATTTTGATAATCTTCAGGGACGGAAGCGGATCTGGGGGTCCCCCCGCCAGCTGGACTAAGCGTCACACCGGCCCCCCCTCTATCCCAACGCGACCAAGCACCCTCAAGCACTAACCTTCATAGCCCGAATACTATAGCCATTGATGAGTAGCCTGGCCACGTCGTACCTGCAGGCCCTCATCTTGCACCCTGTGCGCACTAAGGCGCTCACGTCCGGCACTTTTAACGGCCTTGCCGAGCTGATCGCAGCAGTGCTCGCTGGGGATCGCGACCCGAAGTACGGTTACTTCAGCCCGCGCGTGCCGAAGATGGCGCTGTACGGACTGCTGGTGTCGGGTCCGCTGGCCCACTACCTCGTAGACCTCGTGCAGCGCGCGTTCCGCACCTCGCGTCGCGGGTGGGCAACGAACCTGGCTCAGATCGTGGCCCTCAACCTGTTTGTCAACCCGATTCTCGCCACGACTTTCATTGCGTGGATGTCTGTGCTGGCTGGCGCGCGCTCGTTCAAGGACGTCTATGCCCGGCTCCGCGCCAGCCTGTGGCCGGTGCTGCGCTCGCAGTGGGTGTCGTCCCCGCTGCTCATTGCGTTTGCTCAGAAGTACATTCCCAAGCTGGCGTGGACGCCGGTGTTCTCGTTCTTCGCATTCTTGCTCGGCATTTACCACAATGTGCTCGTGCGTCGCCGCCAGCAGCAAAAGCTCCGAAAGGACTAGCTGCAGTAAACGTATGCCGGGCGGCCGCTGGTTTGTTTTTGGTTCGAATGAGCGTTAGGTTACTGCGCACGGGATATCGCGCGCCCACATGGCCTCGCTGCGACAGAGCACGTGATTATAGAAGAATGAAGTACATATCGTAAATGATCTACTTGCCCGCTTCATTGACACCTCTAGATAGCTGAAGCAGGCTAAAATACCCTTGCTAGTGACTTCATTGATTAGCTTTAAAGCTCCCGGACTCCGCCGCAACCAGAGTTCACTTTTGCCGAACAGTCCGTTATCTGCTGACCTTAGTCTGCAATCTCATTACCAAAGCAGCACTCACGACACGGGCGGGCCATTCGTATTAGCGGTGACGGATTCGGAAGGACCGGGCTTACGAAAGCAAGCACGCAGCGGCCCGACTGGGCGTGATCCAGATACACCGGCCATGACGCCCTGGATGAGTGGGCCGCCCACGCCATGGGGCAAAAGTGCTGATCACTCTATCGCGCGAGGGCCAATTTGCTCCCGATTTGCTTCCGATCCAGATCGATGGCCATATGGAAAGCTCGAAGGGGCAAGTGCCACCAGCGTCCATTAATAGTCGTCGTCATTTAAGTACATAGCGCGAATCTCAATTCAATTAAGCCAGCCGCAGCGCCCCTAGCCCAAAAGCGGCTCTCTCGCAAATGCGAAATTTGTAAGGGCTGTGCCCCCCCCGCAATGTGTGCGCGAATCCGAGCCACCCAGCATAGGGTCAGAATTAGGGCGAGGGTCGCAGCACATACGACCTCAATTAGAGAAAAGTGATGCATAGAGGGCAAGGAAAGAGCAATGATTAGGGCCACGCTTTGTAAACTCTTTATCAGACCCGTTGGTGGTTCACCGACCGGCTCGGCCGAGTAAAAAGCGCTCAATGCCGATATTTGCTCACCCGCGCCGCACTCCCACAGCAGCCACGACCGCACCTTCGCCCACCAAGTAGGTGCTTTTAATTTCGAAACAACAGCTGCGTCCACCGCACACTCGCCCCCGCAGCAACACTGGCGTTTATCTAAAAACATTAGGGCAACGGATTACCACTAGCGGGTCTTGCAGGATAAGGGGAACGCATGGATGAAGCAGAGACCGTGAGCCATTGCCCACGGGTGGGAGAGGGTTGCGCGGAGAATGCATATCTGTGCTAATTACATAAGCGTTCGCTGCAGCAAGCAAACACCCAGCGCACGACGCACCGCAGTCTCCTAACACGCCGGTTCCCAGTTATAAACGGCCGCATCTGCCAGGATATTCCTCCTAGCAGATACTTCGCGATCACACTATATCGATCCTCCCGATTCGTGATCACCACCGAAGTAGCCTTCTGAACCTTATTTATTCATGTCTGGACCTGAAATATTACACGCCCTGCGGCCGTTCGTAGGCACTGAGCGCGGACAGATCTCCGTAGATATCGACACTGAACTCCAACTCCTCAGTGATACACACTGGTACTGGTGGTTCGTGCGAAACGGACGCACTGGCGGCGAGGGCTTTGTGCCCGCCGAGATCGTAGAGTTGCCCAACGAGCGCCTGGCCCGACTCAACCGCCAGATGAACATCCACCTCCCTAGCGCCACCTTGGGAGCCTCTTGTGAGCGGCGAAGGTCGTCTAAGTCGGTACGTTTCAGTGATCTGAGTTCGGTGAGCTCTACCACCTCGGTGAGCTCGATGGAGTCGCTCGAGCTGGACGACGACACCAGCGCACTCGAGTCGAGCGACTCAGAGGAATCGCTGCTGTGCAGCCCAACGTCCGGAAACGAGTTGGACGATGTTCACATCGATGGCACCAGCATGAAGGACACGCACAAGGTACACATTCTGTCGCCCAGCGATGGCATAGATGCGTTTCGAGACACCGCCCTGGGGGTTTACCACTGATCTCCGCGTGCTTAGCTGAGGTAGCTCGCAGGGCGCTGGGACGTGGTGAGCTGGGTTTGGCCTAGGCTAAAATATCCCGTTTTGGGTGGCTCAAGGCAAGAGAGCCGGCGGTCCGTGGACCGGAGCCGTCGGTATGGCATTCAGCCTTTGAGTTAGAGGATGAGGAATTTTCTCTTTTCGGTTGATTCATAACTTAATGAGTTTAAGATGACATTATTTAATTAATACCTTATTATTGACGCAATATATTGTGTGTGTGGCCCATGAGTTGGTGATAAGGTTAGTGTGGCTGGGGTGTATGTGTATGGTGGGGGTGGCTTTGGTGGTGGTGACGCACTTACTGGGCCACTTGCTGATGCAACCGAAAAGCTTCTGAACTCATCAATTAACTAAAAAACCCCAATTAACCCCTTTTTCGCTCGAGATGAGCCGCGTTTTTACCAGTCCACCCTGATCGGGAGCACTATTCAATTCAACTCAATCGGAAACTCTAACTAGACGCACTTCATCTAAACCTAACATAGCCCAGCTCGTGTAACCCGAGCAACCTGCGACAACCCGCCACAGCCGGTTCGCAGATCGCATACCCCAGCAGATCATAATCCTAAGCAAAATACGAGGAGGGTATGCATGTTCCGGCATCCCGCATGCTGGGGTTCAACAAGGTCAGGGAGAGAGGGGCAGACGTGACTAGGCGGGCGTGTGACCTGCGTGACTGGGCGGTTAGCGTGTTCGGCCGTTACAAGACCTAACCCCGGGTCATATGGGATGGTAGTGCGACGGAGCATAGCGCGGGCGTGAGCCCAGCGGCCGTGATCAGGCTGTCACCAGCCATTCAGCACCCTGATCCGACTCCATCTGATGATCGCGGGCCCCGATCAACACCAGCAGCGTGCGCGGTTCCGCGCTGCGGACGCGCGCTGCAAAAATTGGCGGGGAAAACAGCCAAAATCTTAGGGAGGTACACGTGACAGAACCCGTCGATTCTCTCTCATTTTCAGCCAATGTGGACGCCTGCGAGTGAGACGCTCAGCACGCTCGCGGTGCTGTTTGAGCAGTCAAACAGCGGTGTGCGCGAGCACCGGCAACAGCGCATCGACGCCCGGCGCCAGCTCGAGGCGGCGCGGGTACAGCCAGACCTTATACAGTACTTGGTGTTCCTGCTGGTCGAGCACACCCCTCCGTTGCCGCCCAATGCCACCGAGGCGGTGCGCGCAACCGCCGGCCTCTGGCTTAAAAACATTCTCATCTTCGACTGGACCCGCCTGCAGGGCCCCGCCGTCGAGTATGTGCAGCAGCAGGTGACAAAAGGGCTGGCCGACGCAAACCTGCTGATCCGCAACGCCAGCTCGATTGTTGTGACGACGCTGATCTCGAAGCTCGGCCTCCAGGGCTGGCCGCAGCTGCTGCCGGAGTTGGTCCAGGCGATCGACTCGAGCACGCCGGGCGACGCCGTGCAGGAGGGCGCGCTCAGCGCGCTGGCCAAGATCTGCGAGGACAGCGCCGAGCTCATGGCAAAGGACGAGGGCCTGATGGCGCAGCTTGTGCCGAAGCTCATTGCGTTCTGCGAGTCGCCGAGCCCGAAGGTCCGCTCGCAGGCGGTGTTCTGTCTGACCCAGTTTGTGCCAATGGGGTCGCAGGCGTTTTTGATCCATATTGACGAGTTCATGCAGGCGTGCTTTGCCCTTGCGCAGGGCGACACAAACTCCGACACGATGTCGAACATCTGCGACGCGTTCAGCATGCTGCTGCTCGCCCGCCCGGACAAGCTGGCGCCGCACCTGAACGGCGTCGTGCAGTTCTGCCTCCACTGCTTGAAGTCGCCCGACCAGCACGTCGCGCTCGAGGGAGCCGAGTTCTTGCTTGCCCTTGCTGAGTCCGACGCCGACGCCGAGACACTGGCGCCATTGCTGCCGGCCATTCTGCCCGAGATCCTGGGAACCATGGTGCTGTCGGACGACGATCTGTTCGTGCTCGAGAGCCTTGCCGAGGACGACAGCGCCCAGGCCGACCGCGACGAGGACATCCGCCCGACGCTGCCGAAGTCGCGCCGCGGGCATGGCCACGGCCACGGCCAGGCGGCGCAGGACGAGAGCGACGACGAGGACGATGCCGACGACTTCGAGTCGTCGCTCGAGAATTGGAACCTTCGCAAGTGCTCTGCCGCCACCATCGACCAGTTTGCCCAGAAGGAGCCGTCGCAGACGCTTGCCATTGTGCTGCCGCACCTGCTCCAGCGCATTGCGCCGCAGCAGCCGTGGCCCGTGCGCGAGAGCGCGGTGCTGGCGTTCGGCGCGATTGCCCAGGGCTGCGAGGCCGCTGGCGAGACGTCGTTTGTGCCTGAGCTGATCCCGTTCCTCGTGGACCTGCTGCAGAATGAGCACGCCTCGATCCGCGAGATCTCGTGCTGGACGCTCAGCCGCTACGCGAACGACCAGCAGCTCAACCCGCGCGTGCTCGAGGGCGTGCTCAAGTGCATGCTCGACGTCAACAAGCGCGTCCAGAGCGCCGCCTGCGCAGCCCTCTCGACCCTCGCCGAGATCGCGGGAGCAACGCTCGACCCGTACGCCCCCGAGCTGTTCGAGCATCTCCGCAGCTGCTTCGCCAAGTACCAGGCCAACAACCTGCTGTCGCTGTACGAATGTGTGCAGAGCGTCGCCACCGCTGTCGACGGCGCGATCCAGCAGCAGCCGGCGCTGATCAATCTGCTCATGGAGCCCATTCTCGTGCGCTGGCGCACCGTCAGCGACGAGGACCGCGAGCTTTTGGCCATGCTCGAGTGCCTGAGCTTCTTGGCGATCGCTGCCGGCCCGCATTTCGCGCAGTACGCGCCACCCATCTTTGAGCGCAGCGTGCTGCTTGCCCGTGATAGCCTGGTGCTTCTCGAGCGAGCCGCGCTCGACCCGTTCACCGTCGACGCCCCTGAAGCGGTGGTGGTGGTGTGCGCGCTCGACATGATCGACGGCCTCGTGCAGGCCCTCACCAACGATGGCATGGCGCCGCTGTTCGCGGCCCAGGAGCAGAGCACGCAGACCACCGTTGTGGACCTTGTGCGCTTGAGCATCTCGACCGGCGAGCTGCAGATCCGCCAAAGCGCTTTGGCGCTTGTGGGAGACCTCGCAATCTACTGCTTCGAGAAGCAGCTGCTGCCCCACCTCCCGACGCTGGTGCCCGAGCTCATTGAGCAGGTGGACATCCATGAGATCGAGGAAAACATCATGTACGAGCCGGTTGGGGATAACTCCATGTGGGCGCTCGCCGAGATCGCCATGCACCACGAAGAGTTCTCGCTCGAGCCATGGTTCTCCGAGCTGTTCCAGCGGCTCGGCACCGTGCTCTGCTCCCCGTCCGTGCTCAGTCCGACTTTGCTATCCAACTCGGCAACTGCAATTGGCCGCCTCGGACTCGGCCTGAGCGCTCTTCTTGCCCCTCACCTGCAGATGTTCATCGGCAAGTGGCTTGAGGTGATAATGGACGTCGACTCGTCGCTCGAAAAGGATACCGCTCTGCAGGGTATCTGCCTCGTCATTGCTGCAAACCCGGCGGGCCTCGAGATCGCAGACCTCCAGCAATTCCTCAAAGTCCTGGCTGCCCATTTCACGGCCACACCGGCTCTCAAGGACGTCGTGAGCAAGGTGCTCGAGGGCTACAAAAAGTATTTGCCTAACTTCGGCGATATTGTCGAGAGTCTTCCAGTACAGTTCAAGCACCAGCTTCGGTCTATGTACTCCATATAATAAGGGCATTTACAATCCTATCTTACATACCGCATAGCTCCATAGCTCATACAAACACTCTCTACCTATGGCGCTTTCGACCCCTTTGTAGTGACAATGGCGGTGGTGGATTACACTGGCGGCGGTGGGCTTCTGAGGCTCGCGAGCTCGGTACACGGCTCACGTGTTTTACACGCTGACTAACACACAGCCTCCCAATCACACGCGTGCCTTTACTACTCAATGAGATCGGCGAATCCAGTCTCAACACCAAAAACCATCGAATAGCAAAAATGGGACACGGTGGCTGGTGGGTGCCCCCCAAGCAGAAGTACATTGTGCGCTACGGCCTCGCGCCCAACGCCCAGAACCCTTTCAAGGGCGCCGGCTACAACGCCGTCTTCAACACCTTCCGCCGCGTTAAGGGCCAGTTCCTCTTTGTCCTTCTTCCCGTTGGCACATACCTGTACCTTTGGAACTGGGCCAAGGACTACAACGAGTGGCTGTACACCAAGGCCGGCCGTGAAAAGCTCGAGAGTCTGAACTAAGAGGCCGTAGTGATTCGAATCCAGCAGATAAGCTGCTCGAAGCACCGGCTAACGTAGACCTTTCAAACCCCCAAAACGAATCGTATAAACTGCATTTCAATATTAATGGCGTAATACTCTACTTGCTGAGCGCGGCGGACTTACCAATTCCCCTCGCCATGTCGACATACCCGACGGCGGATGCGCATAGCGGGCCGGACCGAGAGAGATTGAATAGAGTGTTGGTCCAGATCATCGGCGAGCCTAGACAGGAGGTCTTTGGCTTGGACGCGGTGTGCAGCGCTCGACTACGTGCTCGCGCTTAGGTTGAGTTTTGTCGACTCACGAACCCAGCCGGACCCTAACAGCCAGACGCTATTCTTATTTGCTTAAGATCTCCGTCTGGCCAACCGATCAAGCTCAAACTCGCTTTGCTGTGGAGAACAGATAATTAAGTTGTCCAGACATCGCCAATGACGCCACTTTTCTAAACTCAACAAGAGAGCTTGTGCGGCTACCTAGCACTATATAACCGTGGCCAGAGTACCGTAGAATTCCACATCTCGCCGCATCGCACTCTACCAATGAAGACCGCAATTGTCACGCTCGCCACCATTCTCTCTACAGCCGCTGCCAATGGACCGTTCGACTTCTTGCCCCACCTCTTCGGCAACAACTACGGCTACCAGTACCAGTACCCGCAGTACTACTACCCGCAGTACCAGCAGCAGCAGCCCTACTACTATCCGCAGTACCAATACCCGCAGTACCAGCAGCAGGGCCAGCAGGTTCAAGCCTCTCCCTACGGGTACGCGCCCCAATACTACCCCTACGGTGCTGAGCCCAACCAGCAGGCTCAGGCTACCGAGTATGCGACTCCTCAGGCTGCTGCCGTGAAACCCACTTCTGCTGCAAACTAGCCGGCTCATTTAGGTTATACAAGCACCTAGCCATTTCTATTAATTACTTCAGATAGTAACATGCTTTCAACATCCGTTTGCATGCGACCCAGCGTAGATGACTTCCAAGAATGGTCATAGGTTTTCGAGCTGCCAAAAATAGCGGCCGGTCATGGAGCATACATATAATCTTGATTGTGATGAGCGTAGAATCTTTGGCACCGACGCATGAAGCTCCATGTTCTTCTCATCACTGCGACAGCCATCTGCCTTACCAGCGCAGCCCCCGTCAAGGGACCCCCAGCCATCCCCGCCAACAGCCAAGAAGAAGCAAAAGAGCCTGGCCCGCCGATTTCTCAAGCTTCCACTCAAGCCTTTCAAAGCGGTCCTGATCCCCGCCGAGGCAGCTCGCTACACAATCAAGAAAACGTGGAGACCGGCGCTAACAGCGGCGGAAATCGTGCTGGTGCGGCTGCTGCTCTAGTACACTCAGAAGACGCTCATCCGGATAGCGCATACGTCTCAGCGCCTACCTCTTTGAGCGCGTCTGCAACAAAATATAAGGACTATACACCACCGCGGCTGTTAACACAAAACAGCCAAAACCAGAATTCGGGCCAGAAACAGAGCAAAAAACAAGAGCAGCGCGAGGAGCGCCTCTCTTTCGATGACGTTCAGCTCAATCCCGGGGATGTCTTCAATTTAGTGACGCTGAGTGACTCTCCCCAAGTCAATAACGAGCCAGTGGTTATATACAAAGATAACACTCTCGGGATCAAAGAGCCTCATAGCCCTGGCTACCCGTTTCAGGCAACGCTGATGTCAGAATATAGGATGCTGCTAGTACCCGAACCACTCGCGACAGTCAAGTTGGACTTTCAAAATGTGCTTCTCGTCAACGACTCAATGTATCGACCAGACCCTATTTTTGAGGCCAAGAATGGCAAGCTCAAGATGGATGGAGGCCATGCTGTTGTTTGCCCATCATGGAACTCGGTGATTGTGTATGTCAATGACCAAGGCCCCCAGCCTTGTAGTGATGCTATAAATGTCGAGCTC
Organism: Entelexis gropengiesseri; assembly: GCA_030579755.1. NCBI lineage: Eukaryota > Fungi > Ascomycota > Dipodascomycetes > Dipodascales > Trichomonascaceae > Entelexis > Entelexis gropengiesseri. Next base: position 16,201 of record JAKTRO010000067.1, on the reverse strand, counting down.
GGGATCGTTCCAGTCAGCGTCGAGAAGCCTCAACTTTAGTCTTTTTCGCAGTGTCCTTCAATACAGTGGCTCATTGCTTCCCAGCTTATACTTGTGTAATTGTTGTACTTTACTTTCGTATTCAATGCACGCTGGTCCGGTGGTTTCATCATATCAGGGACTGGCTGGCCATTTGAATCACAATATACAAACGGCGGCGAATGCTAGGTCCTAGGCAGGCTGGATTACAGCAAATGTCACCGTCACCCTTGGTCAAGTAAGGTACCTAAATAGGGAACATAGCTTATACAGAGTCACTTATGTCAGTAAGAGCAAAACCGGAACCAGTGTCGCAGAGGACAAAAAGCGTTGAGTCATGACAGACCCATGGAATTGGCGGCTCCGTTGAAATCAAAATAGTAGCAGTATTTCTCGATCTCCTTAGTGCACAACTCCACGCGGCTATTAGCTATAAGGCATCCGTGGCTTACAAATGGTTTAGGCGAGGTTAGTATAATCTTGCATTATCTTGCATAACGTACGTACCCATAAGGCGCTCTATTCGGTCACAGGGGCATTGAAGTCGTGGTAATTGCCAAGACGGAGGTTTCCTGGCGACGCAACGTCCAATCTTAGCGTAGTCCTCAACATCGCCCACAGCAGGAATGGAATCCTTAGCATTGTCGAACCTTTCTCGGTGGTTTCCTATGGGTAATCGACAGAGAACAGAATGCGTCAGCTCCCAGGTACTTATAGACGAATTCTAAAATCGTAGTGAACAGAGTGCCCGCGGTGGTTACGTAGATGTTCTCCATGAAGTAGTCAAGGATCGTCTTCTTTCAGACGTGGCTGCGCTTTTGCTTAGCAGTAGGCCTCTTGAGTCCTCAAACCAGTGGTTGACCTGCCAAGAGTCGAATGTAATGTGCTTGCAATGATGCCCGAGAATCAGCTTGGCCCGAGGGTGACGGTCGCAAACTGACCTGGCAACGAACGCGGTTGGAGGCTTCCGTGTTACGATCATTAGCGGGAGGCCCTGCTGACTAGAATTAGGCGGCGCGAATATGAAGGGCTCTTTTGCTTGATTGCTTGGGGGCCTATAAATGAGGCAAGATTATTTCACTTAACATAAAGCCTACGGAAAACACCAGGTTGTCGATACTTCGGCAGCTGAGGATCAATTCAGCTAAATAACATCCAAAACGGACTCCCTGACCCTGCCGGGCCTGGAAACTTGAATGCCCCACGCCTGCTTCCAGCTCCATCACCGCATTTCCCACCCGCGACGAACGTGCTCAAAGTCGGGCGGACCCGTGATAAGACGAATAACTGTAGCTGTGTATGAGCTGGCACGGAGCTGGCGATTGGTCTGGGCTGCGATACTCAACGGCCTCGAGCTCAAATATTAGGCTGTGGTCCCTTGCCGCCGGGTGCCGCCAGATCAATCGTTAAGTATAGAAATTATGTATAACCTTGCATAGTGTTCGAAGCGTAGGCCGTGGAGTGAGCGACCCGCCTCTTGATTAAACAGCGATGACCCTTAATCCCACCTCATGGCGTCGACTGCAGACAGCTGGACAGAGCTGGGGTTTTCCAACTTGCAGAGCTTGCTAGATGAGCAGGGGACGAAGATAGCTGCGTATCAAGAAGAAGGCAATGCGGGCCGTAAGGCGCTATCGTCGCAAACGAAGGCTTTCCGCAAGCTCAACGAGAGCGAGAAGCTCGCCGAGCTGCGCGGGCTGCTGAAGGCATACCAGGCAGGCATTGACGCCCTGACTACGCGCTGCCAGTTCGCCGAATCGTGCTTCATGAACGTGTACCGCACGCTCGCGCTCGTTCCCGATCCGAGCCCGCTTCTTCAGCAACAGCAGCAGGAGATCGAGAAGCTGAAGAGTGCTGAAGGGGGTGAGTCTGGCCCGGAAGAGTCGCGTCTTGCGCGCGATCTGGAGCGCCAGACGCAACGCGCCGCGCAGCTTGAGTCCCAGCTCAAACGACAGACAGCGGAGGCGGGGTCTGGTGCTCAGGCCGTAACGCAGCAACTGGAGGCGCGCATCGACGAGCTCGAGGCCGAGGTTGCTGCGTCCGGGTCGCAGCTGGCAAAGGCGCAGTCCGAGAACCGCGAGATGCAGGTGCAGGCTGCGCAGCAGCAGCAGGATCTGCGAAAGTATCTCGCGGAGCTTGCCGTGAAGCAGGACTACGACGACCTGAAGCGCGAAATCAGTGAGCTGCGCGCAGCTGAGGCGCGCGATCAGAGTCCCGCAGCCGCCGAGCCGACGTCCGCGGGCTCTGAGGCGGCCAATCTCCGCCTAACGAACCAGCGGCTCGAGCTCGACGCCCAGCGCCTCAGCGCCCAAAACCTGCAGCTAGTAGCCGAGGTGGAGAAGTCGCGAAAGCTTGTGGCCAAGCTTGAAGAGGACCTCAGCTCGCTGAACCAGTCTGACACATTCTCTACCATTAGCGGCTGGACAGCAGTCCCGCGCACGGGCGGCCCTCAGCGCGACTCGTCCGTCTCGGCCATAATAACGCAACAGCGCGACCGGTACAAGGCGCGCATGCTCGAGCTTGAGGAGAGGGCACACACGAGCGAAGCGTCGTTGGCCCAAACCAAACGGGATCTCGAGCTGATCCGCAAGGACAACCATGGACTTTACGAAAGAATACGCAACATGCAGGCGTCTGTGCCCTCTACAGACCCGCTTCCCAAGCGGCTCTACGAGCCGTCGCCAGAGATGAACATGAAAGACATGGGCATTGACCGTGCGGCCATGGGGATGTCGCGCGTGAACGCGGCCATTTTCCGGGTCTTCGGTCGGGCGGTTGCCGATGAGAAGTTCCGGCAGGGGATCTGTGTCTACGCGGCGCTAATGCATGTTGTACTGCTATGGGCTCTGGGCCACTCGCCGAGCTGCCCTGTTGTAGCCAGCCCACCTTCCAGTACCGGGTCGCTCCCGAAATGAGTATTTATGTATCGCGCAGGGCTGATAATTGTATGAGCTAGAGCATATTATGTGCTTAGCATATTCATCTCCATAAGTTGAGCATAGGCACATCAATTATAACCTGGACTCCGAGCCATCCCACCGTCGAGGTGACATTGCCCAATGTAAGGCTTGCGCGAAGGCCAACTAATAGGCAAGCCTCCGCATTCGTATCCGCTAAAAGATGGGACTTCAATCACACAGTGACACGTGCTGGACATGATATGTACGGCCGTTGCTGGCCTGATTATAAGTTAACAGTATCTAGATCCGCTTGGCAGCAAGGATACGACCGCGGGTGCGGCTCGAGAGCCACTTGGGCTTATCAGCAGCCTTGGCGATCTCCTCCGGCTTCTCGCTGAGCTGGAGCTCGATGTGGCACGGCTGGGAGTTGAACTTGTTGCTGCGGCCGAAGGCACGGTAGGTGCGGCGGCGGTTGGCGGGTGCCTGGTTCACCTGGATGTGCGAAATGACCAGCTCCTCGGTGTTGAGGCCCTTGGCGTCGGCGTTGGCCTTGGCGTTCTCGAGCAGGTTCGTAAGGAACTCAACGCTCTTCACAGGCCAGCGAGCCTGGGTGACGCCGAACTCCTTTCCCTGGGCAGTGCGGCCGACATCGCCGTGGTGCTTGCGGAAGGGCACGGCGCGCTTCTTCTCGGCAACGGCCGCGAGGTACTTCTCGGCGACCGCGAGCTCGAGACCAGCAATGGCCTGAGCAGTGGCCTGGGTGTTCTTGAAGCTAACACGGAGGTACGAGCCGCGGGAGGACGCAGTCTTGGCCGGGTTGACCGGGGTCTTGCTGTAACGAGTCATGTCCTATGAATCCGGTGGATCTGCTCGATGGGGATCCAAAACTCGCGCCAGGTAGCCCACTGTCCCAGCGAGCTGGTGATCGAGTCGCTGAAAAAATCATCACGTGCAGTGAAAAATCACCCCGAGCGTAACTAATCCGACCGGCTCGGCTGTGTCATCAATGCCCTAAGCCCGCCGGGGTTCACGCAGCGCGGCGTGCTTGCATTAAAGGTGAGCCTTTTCCGCACATTTAGCTCTATGACCAGAGCCTGCGGAATCACAATTACTTAGCGAACGGCTCATTGCGGCGAAAACGCTACGATTGACAGTTCTACCACGCTACTTATCATCCGCGTGACGTACTTAAAAAAGAGTATGCAATTTTGGCCCTGAGACGCGGAGATCACAAGTTGGAGATTGCACCTGCGCAGCCACAACCCCAACATTTGCTCTCACATCCCCTCCGTTTCCCCGAATTCGCGCTCTACAGATGTGGCGCCTCGAATGCATGCGCTTTGGGACGGGAAGGTCATCTAATGGGAGGACGAGGGTAGCGGCGCCATCACGTGGGCTCATAATTTTTCAAAAGAATTAGCAAATATTTTGGAGCCTGAAAACCCACGATACTTCAGTTCGTGATCTCTACACCCTCACTCCCCAATCAATTGATCAATGTTCCCTAGAGGTGGTAGAGGCGGTTCCCGCGGCGGCTTCCGCGGCGGCTCTCGAGGTGGTGCCCGCGGTGGTGCCCGCGGTGGTGCTCGTGGTGGAGCTCGTGGTGGTGCTCGTGGTGGCCGTGGTGCCCCGCGCGGAGGTGTCCGCGGCGGCCGCGGCGGTGCTCGTGGCGGTGCTCGCGGCGGTGCTAAGGGTGGCTCGCAAGTTGTTGTTGAGCCTCACCGTCATGCAGGTGTTTTCATTGGCCGTGGCAAGGAGGATATGCTTCTGACGAAGAACCTGACTCCTGGAGAGAACGTATACAAAGAGAAGCTTGTGTCCACCGAGGTCGACGGCACAAAGGTCGAGTACCGTGTGTGGAACCCGTTCCGCTCCAAGCTGGCTGCCGGCATTCTCGGAGGCCTCGATGACATCTTCATGGGCCCCGGGTCCAAGGTGCTCTATCTCGGTGCTGCCAGCGGCACGTCTGTGTCGCACGTTGCCGATATCGTTGGTCCTGAGGGCGTTGTGTATGCCGTCGAGTTCAGCCACCGCCCCGGCCGCGATCTTATCTCGATGGCCAAGAAGCGCCCTAACGTTGTGCCCATCATTGAGGACGCGCGTCACCCGCAAAAGTACCGCATGCTCGTCGGCATGGTCGACTGCGTGTTCGCTGATGTCGCTCAGCCCGACCAGGCCCGTATCATTGCGCTCAATGCCCACATGTTCCTTAAGGAGGGCGGCGGTGTTGTTATCAGCATCAAGGCCAACTGCATTGACTCGACCGTTGATGCTGAGACCGTGTTTGCGAATGAGGTTCAGAAGCTGCGTTCGGAGCGCGTCAAGCCGCTCGAGCAGCTCACGCTCGAGCCTTACGAGCGCGACCACTCGATCGTGGTTGGCAAGTACGTCCGCAGCGCGTAAGCCTTCCCATGTATTAATTTATCACTCGTACTCTCCCCATGCGGCGAGATCTTTATATATATGACCTAACATTAACGGTGCTAACATTAACGGTGCATAAACTTCCTAATGCCAACACAATCAGTGATCTGTATAGATAGATATGTCGGCCATCTATTATTGGCCATCGTTAAGGGTTGGTGGTGGTTGTGGTGGTGGTTGTGGCCAGAGGCACGGCTGCCCATTTCCCTAACGGCGATTACATAAATAGCAGAGGGCACGCCGGCGATAGCTGAAGGAGACGGCACTTCGTTGATTCGATATAATATGCGGCTAAGTACGCTTTTTCTTGGAGTCGCCAGCGCAATTGACTGCGAGATGTTCAATCTCACTGGCTTCGACACCGACAATGGAATTTCATGGCTCTCCAGCACGCCCCCGACCACCACCAACAAGTCAGTATATTTCAACCCGTGCTCGCCCTTGCGCAACGTCAGTGAGTGTGGACTCAGCCATTATTGTGAAATCGACCGGATCGAGATCAATGGTGAGTGGAGCACCGTTGCCGTGAAGCAATTTCTAGTGAACAATACTGAGGAGTCTGTTTGGAGCTTCCAGCCGGAATTTTTGATGATACTTTACTCGAGTGTATGGGCGAATCACCCCATCTCGGGGAGTCTCCAGTTTTTCTGCAGCACTGAGGAGAGTATTGACGTAGATGCAGAACTGGATTATGTGACCGTCAACACTCCATCAGTATGCCACCTCGGTGTGCCCGTTTGTGAACCGCACCGCCGACACCACCCTTGGTGGAAATTCGTTGGGAAGCTCCTGCTCTTTTTTGTTGTGGTGCTGGGCGTTTATGTCGGAATTGCGCTGTACGCCGCCTCCAAGAACCGAGAGCTTGGCCCTCTGGGTGGAGAGATAATTTTGACACTCCAAGAACTTCCGCAGCTTGTGACGGGCCTCGTGCTGAGCGTGTATGAGCGGGTCACCGGGCGTGGGACAGGACGCAATAGAATCTAATCAGTTTGCGCATTATAAACACCACTTAGCCTCCACCACTTAGCCTCCACCATTTAGCCACCACCACTTAGCCACCACCACTTAGCTTGCAATGGGTTCATGTACTATTTCTAGATCTAGACAACTGCCAAAAGTCATTAAATTAGTTCAAGCATAAATAAACAAGCCAGTCGAGTGGGATGACGGGACAGACTCAGCGAGCTAGAGCTTATGATGATTGGTTTCACTCATCTTCTAGTTCAGCTTCGTCTTCGTCCTCACTTTCTTCTTGCTCAAATTCATGCTCTTCTTCGTCCTCATCCTCGCGCTCAAGCTCATTGAGAGCATCCTCGATCTCCTCCGAATCTTCACCAGAGTGATCGCCATCCGAATCATCGCTGCCGGCAAACTGTTCCAGCTCATTATTTGTGGCATCTTCTTGCTTGGTCTTAGCCACCAGTCTCTGGCGTTCTTCGCGCACCTTACGGCGAGCGGTGGCTTCTTTGCCAAGGGGAGTAGCCTCCCATGAAAGGTCCGCCAAAAACTTTTCCACGGCGGCCTTGTCGCGCGGCCCATATGTCACGCTCGCGCGCTTCTTAACTATGAACTCGGCATTCGCATCCAAGCGGTCGCTGAGGGTCCTCAGCGACTTCGAAACCTTCATATTGCCGCTCGTCTGATGCTTAGCAAACCGGCGGAGAGCGGATACGACGGGCGCAACCAGCTCGGGAAATGCAATGGACTTCGTGTAAAGAACCATGGCCTCCACGAAGACATCAACAAACTCCTCAAGAACACTGTTCTGGTAGACCGTAGTGCCAACATATCCCTGGGGAACATGCAGAACGGCGTCGAAATCAGGCTGCTGCAGCGAGGAAGGCTTGCCCCTCCGCGAGAACACCGAGCTGTGCAGCACCACTTCGAGCAGTGGCGGCGCCAGCGGAATGTAGACGCCAGTGTGGCGGCCCAATCGCACGAGGCTGCGCACAAGATAGAACCGCAAGGGCAGGAACTGCGGGGATGGGATCAGGCTGATCACCCGCAGCGTAACCTGCACCAGCGGGTGGATCAAGGCATGCAGGCCCTGGCTAAGGGAGACGGCGCGGGACCAGAAATCAAGCGACTGAACAAACTGCCACGTGTAGACGACCTTGGTGTCATAGTCGGGGTTCTTTGTCTTGTCGAGCGCCATTTTGAGGTGAACAGCAAGCTGGCGGATCTGCTGGAACGCAAGCTGGTACAGCTGCGGGAACTCTGCGGCGCGGTCGAACAGGCTCGCAAATAGGTTTTTTGCCAGATTAAGCGACTCAATCGTGTAGCTGTTCGTGTGGGCTGCGGCTTTGACGAGGGCGTTGTAACCCTGCTTTGCCGCAAGCTCGGCAACCTCTCCGGACTGGACGAGGCCGCGGAGGACGTCAAATGCAGCGATCTTGGTAGTGTCGCTGTGATCCGGGCGGCACACAATGCCTGCGAGCGCTTTAACTAGCGCCTTGAGGTCACGGTCGAGATCAGCGAACTGGGGGATCAGGCGCTTCGAGGCCTCAATCACTCCAATAAGCTGCTTGGAGTCGCGTGTGCCGGACTCAACCAGTAGCTGCGTGTACACGCGAATTAGCTCACGGAAGATCATTTTGTTGCCAACGAGCGACTGGGCATCGGTGAAAAAGCGCTCAGCGGCGGTTGGAACCGCGCCCAGCAACAGACTCCACAGAGCATCAAGGACAGCAGAGTCGGTGATTTTGGCTGCGGATTTCTCGGCCGCTGCGCGCACGATCTGGCGCATTGGCTTCGGAGACCGCGCAAGCTCCTTCTCCCACGCCTTCAGCGTCTTCACATTGAGGGGACCTAACTCCTCGTCGATATCTTCTTCGCCATTCAGGTATGCTTGCTCCTCCGCCTCGTAGTCGGACATGTCCGAGGCTTCTTGAGCATCATCTTCGTCGTTGTCGTCATTATCAGATCCGGAGAGGTACTTAGCGAATCCCGGCTCCTCGCTCTCGTCGAACAACTCAACATCCTCTTTGGGCACGTCAAATTTGGGGCCTGCGACGGGCTTTGCAGGCGGTGCACCGGCGCTGCCGTTACTACCCTTCTTAGCCGAGTGCTTGCCGACGACCTTAGCATGCTTCTTTTCTTTTTTCTTCTGGTCGATTTTTTGGCTCAAGTGCCTTTGACTGAACTTCTTAGCCTTCTTAACTTTACCCATTGGACCGAGTAAAGCGAACTGGCTGGAGGGAAGGGCTGGGCCAAAGCTAGTTTCGTCGGTTACTTTTTTTTTATTATGAAATTTATTGGAATCCGCACCGACGAATGCGCCCTTACCCTAAATCGATCCAAGGTCGGCTCGCGCGCACGCTTCTGCTTTCGCGACCGTGGACCTTTGGACGCCTGCACCTCTGAACAGAGGCGGATCTAGCGACACACAAAGCAAGAGCCTGCGCCTCTAACAAATGGAGTCTGAGGGCATCACACCACTCAAGACGCGGCAGAACCAGCGCCGCTCGCCGTCGTCGGGACACACCCACGCGCAGCAGCGCACACCATCACTTCAAGACAAGCCGATTCCGGACCTGACGCCGCCGCCTGCATCACCACGGTCGCCGGTGGACGGCATTGCGCCCTCTAAGTCGCGGCAGGTGAGCCTCGGCTCGCCGCTTGCGCGCGACACCGCGTCAACTGAGACACCAAAAGGAACGGCTGAGCCTGACGCTGGGAACTAAAAAGCAAAAAAAATCAAAAAAAAAAAAACGAAAACGTAGCCGTATTTATTCGTCACTAGAGTGCGGAAATCACTCCACTATATATATACATTCGAGAGGTCAGGTCTAGGCGTTCGTAGCCGCATCAACGATGCTATCCACCGACACAGGGTCCGATCCGAGCGTCTCGGGCCCATTATAGACCTCCATGACGCTGATCCGGGCCTCGCCCGTCTTGGCGCCGCCGATCGACGAGACGACGTACTCCCGTGGAACCTCCGAGGGCATAGCGCGGGCGTTGCCGTATGCGTACGAAATCGAGTGCACGCGGTGCGCGTCCTCGGTGAGGAAGCCGCCAAATGCGACGCGGTTGCCGCGGCCAGGCGTGATGCGGCCCTTTGCGGCCTTGTGCTCGATCACGCCTTGCGGCGTGTTGTGGAGCACGCCGGACGACGCGTAGGTGAGGCCGATGGCGGACATGAGGCGCGCCGGCGGCGCCGTCTCCTCGCTGAGCACGGACTCTGCGCCGGTGGTTATGCTCGGCACGCGGAGCGCGGCGACGGCCTCGCTGACGCTGGCGCGCGGGCCCAGGCGAGGCACATTACGCGCTTGGGCAACGAGCTTTTTGAACTGCTTCTTCGACAGCTGGTCCAACGAGCGGCGCACAGGCGTCTGCGGCGCGTCCCACAGCGAGCGCAGGCGACTGTGCTGGCTGAGCGTCATCGGCTCAGCAAGGCTCTCGATCTTCTCGATCTTGCGGGCGAACCGCGGATTGTAGTCCGTTCCGTTGGTGGCGAGATGGTCGTCGAACGATTGAAATTCCACAAGGTTTGTGCGCGCAGCCCGCGGAACCGGGTGCTTGAGGCCCCAGTTGCGCCTGTAAGCGGAAGCCGCCGGCGACGCCAGGACCTGGTGGTGCGGCACATCCCTCGACTTCAGGTGTTTCCCTACCGACCGTGGCGGCAGCGAAAACACTTTCGAGTCGCGAAGCAGGTCGCGGAACATGGCCTCGGTGCTACGGTTCCGAAATCTCGCCCTTCCTTTTTTCAGTGATTAAGGGTTCGCTCACTAATACAACCGCCGACTGGCTCACTCGACAGATGTGAAGAAGGGTGGACTAAGTTATCAACTATCAACAGAAGATTATATTTGTATATATGAAAGACGGGCATTGGTTTCGAATTGCATTGCAGTAAGGGCATTCGGAGAGTCTCGCCACCGAAACCAATCTCACCACGGCTCTAAGCCTTTACATTCGCCATGAATGGCCGATGCTAAGCATATAAAACTTCTGATGTCGCAGTATCTTTCTCGCTTGATCGTACCCGCAGGTAGGAGTCAACAGAGAGATCATCTGCCTCGCGGCCTTTAGATATGACGTCCCAAACAAGCTGTCTCCACTCATCTTCAGATAGAGTGATGCGGGCCAGCGGGTTTTTGAGACCCTTCCAAAGCTTATCAACACTCAATGCAGAGCTCCGCCGCCTCCAGTGCTCTATGGCGGCCCAGGGCTTCGAGTACTTAGGACCGGTGAATGATTTGAGCTCGGCTTCGCCAATCTTCGCCACAGATATGTAAATATTGTCAATACGCGGCCTCCGACAGAGCTTGCTCAAGTTGCTTGCGGCACGCTGCCACATGAGGGCATAAACAATATCGGTAGCAATCATAATCAAAACATAGCCCCACGGCCCGAAAAACCACGAGTAGATAGGTACCACAAATATTGATACAACGGTAGACCCTAAAAACATGCTATACCACAAGTCGCGCGTCGCAGCAAGCTCCGCCGCACGTTCTTCAAGCATAATATGGTTGAGCTCCCGCATGGCCTGTTTCGTAGTCTCGGAACCGTACACCCTCCAGATATCATCACCGGGATCGAAGTAGGGACACCTGCGAATCAGATCAAGCTGGGCGTGCTCAGACATGGAGTGCCAAAAAAGCTGGCACTGGTCAAACCCGCTGATGCTGCCGCGCTCAACAATTGTGGAGATTTCAAGCCAGAGGCCAGCAGACGTCAGTTTTCCGCGCTCGTGTTTGATTTTCATCTTAACAATGGCTGCCTGCTCGTCCTCGCTCATCGTGACTGGTGGTCTTTGCTCTTAGCAGTGGCGTTGGGGCGGCGGTAGGCGAACATCCCAAGAACCGTATGGGCGGCGAAGGCGCATGCATCTGACATCACCCGCTAGGGCTTGGAGGACTGAAGCACACCCAACCAATGAAGAAGGCGTCGTATCTCAACTGAGGGGAATAAATAATATACAGTCTAGTTATATACACACCCCGATGCTCGTAGGTTCTTTTTAGTTGGTCAGCTTAGCTGCAGCCTGGGGGCGATGTTCATCGCCATCAGTTCCTGGAACAGGAGTTTCGCGGCATACGGCAGTTTCATGCTCTCGAGGTATTCCCCGGTCTCGCACACTGTACACCAGTGCTCCGAGCCCGCAAGAAGCCCGCATTTGCGACAAATGTCTACATCAAAAACGTCTGACGAAAGCATCAGTCGCTCAAGCAGCAATTGCGATGCGCCGTATGCAACTACACAATCGCGCTCCATCTCGCCAAGACGAAGACCACCGTCGCGGCTGCGGCCTTCAGTGGGCTGGCGCGTCAAAACAGCCCGTGGGCCTCGCGGGCGCGCGTGCATTTTATCCATAACCATATGCTTCAGCTTCTGGTAATAGATAGGTCCAAAGAAAATGTAGGCCTCCAGGGCTTCTCCGGTGATGCCTGAATACAGCATATCCTTTCCAGAGTAGTTAAAACCATGCTTCATGAGAATATCGCTCATATCCGCGAGCTTTGAGCCTCCAAAGCAGGTGCCGTACTGCAGCGTACCGTCCATTACTCCAGCCTTGCCGCTCACCAGCTCGATCATTTTGCCTACAGTCATTCGCGAGGGGAAACCATGCGGGTTCATAATGATATCGGGCGTGATCCCTTCATCGCTGAACGGCATATCTTCCTGGTTCACGATGATGCCGCAAACACCCTTCTGGCCGTGGCGAGAGCTGAACTTATCACCCAGCTCGGGGCGCCGCGTCTGGCGCAGAAGTACCTTGATTAGGGGCAAGTCTTTCTCGTTTGTGGTCAAAACAACATTATCAATGTAGCTGGGCTCGGGACCCTTGTAAGTGAGGGGAGTTTCGCGGTACTCGCGCTCGGCGGTCTCCTCACCGTCCTGCGGCTGCGGGCCGGCACTCTCGCCGCCAACTGGTACCGCCTTGTTGATGTAGACCTGGCCATTTTCCACCCGCGCGCCGACCTCGGCCAACCCGTCGCTGCCAATCGCTGCATGACTATAAACAGGATTTCCATTGGCATCGTAGCGATAGCCCTCGACGCGGTCAGTCACGGTGCTGGAGTACCGCTTCAGTGTTGTAGTGGCCTTGCGGAGCACCTGGCAGCGTCCGAACCCACGGTCGATGGAAGCCTTGTTCAGCACGAGCGCATCCTCGATATCATACCCGGAGTAACTCATCACCGCAACCGTGGCGTTTTGGCCGGCTGGAAGCTTATCGTAGTCGATCAGCTCGATTGTCTTCGTCTTCACCATCGGCTGCTGCGGGTAGACTAGAAGGTAAAGCAGAGTGTCGATGCGCGTGAACTGATTGTACGCAATGGCGCCGATCGCCTGTTTACCCATCGCGCATTGATACGTGTTTCGCGGCGACTGGTTGTGGTGCGGGTAGGGAATGAGGCCGGCGACAGCGCCGAGGATAGTGAACGGCTCGATCTCCAAATGGGTGTGGTCCGTAGACAGCTGGGACTCGTACAAAGCAATTAAGCTGTCGTTCTCCTCATTACAGTCGATGTATTCAACAACGCCCTCGTGAAGGAGGTCATCGAACCCGACTTCATCCCTTTGCAGCTTGTCGAGGTGCTCACGCGTAAGGCGGGGCACACCGTGGTCCACAATTATTAGTGGGCGGCAGATGCGTCCGCCATCGGTGGCGATCTGAATTGCGTGCTGGTGTTCATTGGCCCATACCGATACGAACTCCGAGATGCGATTGGCGCGCCGCAGGCGCCGGAATCGTGTTAGGAACTGGGCTGGGAAGCGGGTGATGCCCAACGGGGTACCGTTCAAGTAAACGCCCATCACGCTAGGGTCGTTGAATGTCTGGGCATCAACGAGGCAAATAGGCTCCATGCCAAGCGCTTCGCATGCGCGCTCGAGGGGCGCCGGGTCGACGTCCGTGGTGATATGTGTCATGAGAGCGAGGTTCTTGACGAGTCCGCAGGCCTCACCCTCTGGCGTATCAGACAAGCAGAGCATGCCGAATTGGGACGGCTGAAGGGCGCGCGGCCCGCTGACCTTGCGCGACTTCTCGAACTGAGACGAGATGCGGGTCATCATGCCGAGGGCACTGATGTAGGAGAGCCGGGAGAGCAGATGCGTGACGCCGGCGCGGTCCATTCTGAAGCGCTTGAGCGACCAGTTGCCCGTGGAGATAGCGCGGTTGAGACCGTTCGTGATATGAGCGCCTCCGAAATTCATGCTGAACAGGGCGTCGAAGGCCTGGACACGATTCGGCTTCTTTAAACTCTTGTCGATTGCCTGGCGAAATTGCGAGTTGAAGGTTTTGAACAAGTCTTCGAACAGCAGCGACATGAGCTGACCAGCAAGCTCCAATCGCTTGTTTCCGACATAGTCACGGTCGTCGACCTGCTTTGGGTCGGCGAGCGCCTGGACGACCCTGCGCGTCATGATTGCGAGGTAGAGCGCCTTTTGCCGGAAGTCTGCGTGCTCGCGGTCGACCGGGATGTGGGCCACAATGGTTTGGGCCAGCGCCTCAAGCCCCTCCTCAACCACGCTGAGCTTAGTGGTGCCGAACGAGTAGCGGCCGCCGCGGACGCGCTGGCCTAGGTACTCGAGGGCGTCATGCTGGGTGCGGATGCCGAGGCGAACGGCCTCCTCGAGGTTGACGGCAAAAAGGTCCTGGTACCGCTGGGAGTGGCCGCACACGAGCTCCATGATCTCGTAGTCGGTGACGAGGCCCGCGGCCTTGAGCACAATAGCGATAGGAATGTCCTCGGACAGGGAGTTGTGCTTGAGGAAGCAGCGGCCGTCGGTCGTACGGGCGACCACGTATGTCTTGGACTTACGCTCGTGGGTGGAGGATGTGACGCTGGCCTGGACGACGTCGCGCTCGGCCTCGACAAGGATACGGTTTTTTGAGAGCTGTTCCTGGACGAGGATGACCTTCTCGGTGCCATTGACAATGAAGTACCCGCCGGGATCGAGCGGGCACTCGTTCATCGCGGCCATTTCCCGGAGGTTCTTTTCATGGCCCGTGAGCACACACCGCGAGGAGCGGAGCATGACGGGCATGCGGCCGATCACGATGTCCCGGCGCACGACGATCTCGTTGCCCTTTGTGTACTCCACATCGACATATATGGGCGCGGCGTAGGTGAGGTCGCGAATGCGGCACTCGTGGGGAGTGATGCTTGTGTCGAAGGCGTTGACGTCCTGGCGGGTGGGCGAGCCGATGCGGATGTCGAGGTACTTGAAGTAGAACTCCGGGTCGACATCGGAGAGAATGACGCGGTTTGCGGCCACGATCTGGCGGATGTCGGTTTCCACGAAATAATTGAACGAGTCGAGGTGCTGCTTGACCAGGCCCTTAACGCGCAGAAACGCAGGCAGCAGGTTCCACTTATCCTCGAGCGAATTGATAGGGTCTGTCAACGACTTGCCCTTATACTCAGCCTGTAGGAGATGCTCCATTTCTGTGAGGAATGTGTTTGGAGGTCCGATCTAAAGGGCCACTTGGACGCCGATCCGCCTCGGTCAAAAGTGGTTCTTGATCGCGCGCTCGCTACCAGCGGTAGTTTTCCAGGGTGATGTAATTTATTTTTTTGCAGGGCAAGGGGGTGTGGATGGCTGTCGTCGAGGAGGGCTGTCGAGGAAGGCTGCTTTGTTGTTGAGGAGGGCGGACGAGGAGGGCGAACGACGAGGGCAGGAGGGTTATGGTGGCGGTCCAAAGCACGGCCCGCCGGGCCTTGGATACATGATACCGGTGGATACCGTTCGTATTGCCGTTGCCGCTATTATTACAATGAGCGCGCCGCGATTTGCTCGGCGCTGCTACCAAATGAATCGCGCGTGTAACAAAACCAAGAAGCAAAGTGCGATTGTGAGGAACAAAAGAAATATTGAGCGCTCGAATTTAGCTAAGAATTTTATACAGCCTTTTGAAAGTATGGCATCGAACATCACTGGCGTGCATTGGGCGGGCCTGCGATGACGTAGTACGTGTAGGCGACGGCTGCTACCCGATCGGAGAGAAGACGCTTCTAGATCCACGAGGCCTGCTAGGCCAGCAAGACGAGCTGATTTAGATAGTTACAGTTAAGATCCCTTGCTCCACTGTGAGCGCTGGCTATGGCTATCGAAATCCGCGCCGAGGCGTGTGCGCGCCGCGCGGTACTGTCAAACAGCTTGAGCTCTAGAGGCCTGGAGTAACCTGCGGGAGGCCCAAAACCTAAGCTTAATCTCGCCGATGGGTGTGCCGTATCGGGTCCGCGCACGTGCGAAGAGGCCCTCCCGCTGGGACAGGCCGCCCCGCGCGCCGCGGTATTCAGCCGGGTGCGTGTACGAACCTACCTCTCTAATTGCTAGTCCGTACAGCTGAAAGGGAGAGTTCCGCCGCCCCAAAAGACCAACTCTCTTTGTTGAGTTTGGGGTTTTGTGGCTACTGAGGCCCAGCATTGGCCGCATCAGACTGCGATCAACGTAAGAACAGCAGCAGCCCGCTTGCTTTGCTCGAGATGGGCGAGTTGAAAGTCGGCCACATGGCTCATCTGGGCTTCCACCGCCACGCTCACAAGGACAAAGACAAAGAGAAGGAGCAGGAGCCTGCGGATCCGCCGCAGGCCGCCGCGGACCGCCTGCGGCAGCACGAGAAGCTGCAGACGGAGTTCCGCGACATGGTTCCGGCCACACCCGTTCTCACCGGCGCCGCCGGCGCGAGCGGCCAGCGGTCGCCCGACCGGCTGTCGCCGCTAGGGTCGCCGATCAGCCCGCACTCGCAGTCGGAGTCGCCGGGCCTATCGCGCACGACGTCGGCGGGCAGCCACGTCAACGCGCAGCTGCCGCCGCTCGTGAAGGACGATGGATCCTGCACCCCGCTCGCGCGCACCCCGAGCGGCGCCAAGGCCGGTGCGCACGGCGTGCCGGCGTGCGTG
>JAKTRO010000066.1:0-46501 GCA_030579755.1 Entelexis gropengiesseri | reverse complement strand
CCGGCACCGGCAACGGCAATGCGCGCGGCGGCCACCACCGGCGCCGCGGCAAGCTCGGCGTAGCGCTCGAGCCGCGGCACGTCGAGCTCCGCCCGCGGCGCAAACATCGTCCAGACCCACAGGGGCACGCCGAGAAGCAGCCACGCCGTCGTGGCCACGGCAATCTGCAGCCCGGGCTTCATCAACCGTGACGTGTGCGTGACGTGTGCGTGACGTGTGCGTGACGTGTTGGCGGTGGTGAACCCTTGCCGCGGCTCTCCAATCGGGGTGTGGGGGGGGGAGAGGCTCCGCGGCACCGGGTGGTTGGCGGCACTGGGGGGACGGCGGCAGGCAGCGGCCGAAGGGATTTAGTGGTGCTCGAGAGAGGACAGCTATTCTTCATTTGCTGGCTCTTAGATGTGGATTCTGTGGTGTACGGGCTGAGCGTTGGCGAGCTGAGGGCACCCTCGGCCTGAACCGTTTCACGCACAGCGTGGAGCGACGCGAGCACGACAATTGGCTTTAGAGGCGCTCTAGGGGAGCTGTTGATACACGAAAATGGCTTAAGCGTGCTTCGGGACTCAGGATAAGTGCGAGGTGCCAAGACTCATTGAGACGCACCGCCCCGCGCTGAGCGACCTGCTGCTCGAACAGCTTCATTCAGAGCCACGCCATTTCTCATGCAACGCCACATCTCACACGAAGCCGCTTGCCTTGCTTAAGCGACGCTAAACCACCGCTATCACACGTTGAGCCCCTCACCTTACAGGTTGCCGCTGAGGTGCCTTGGAGATGCCCCTTGGGAAAGCAAGATACCGGAATTATTCTTTAACATAACAGCCTATTAAACGCCTAAACTACAGAACACAGAACGGCCAGCCGCTGGTTCTGAGCGGTGCCTGCGTCCAGTTTCGCCACGCGATGGGCGGTTCGGCCGACATGCGCGATGGAACACGTGACATGGCCTATCGCGACCGCCGCGCAGCGTGCGTCCGAAGCATGACTGGGGGCCATTGCGGACTCCCACTTCTATTTTCTGAACCGCAGTTTGTGCCAATAGGCTCTACAAAGTAGAGCATCCATTGATACAAGCTTCCGAGTCGCTGCGAACCATTGTAAGGTCCCGCGCTTCGCTCGAGAAATTTACTCGCAAAAAGCTCACTGAAAGCTCGCTGAAATCTCAGAAAAGAGGAAACGGAACACGTCACGCCTGGGGACCCAACATCACCTTATATAACCCCCTTCTCTCCCCCCACACATTCCTTTCCATCCCCCACACTCTTTTTTTACCGTCTTTCTCCCTTCTCCACACCCTTTCTCATTTACCAGTGGAATTGAGTCCCCATGAGCAGCCCTATACAGTGCGCCCCTAACCAAGTCCCCATTGAGCCCGGCATATGCATGTCTTCAATCATCTGTGATAATCTAGTCATTGACCGCCCGGACTTGAGGAATGCGGTGCAGCTCGGCGTCGCCGACCAAAACTTCCACCCACGGGGAAACCCTGCTGATGTTGCGGAGCGCTTGACGCAGTACGTGCAGAATATTGCAGGATGGTGCTTTGCAGCCGTTGGCGCACCAGCACTTGGAGCCGAAGAGTACGCGCATCCCCCCGGCCTCCAAACTCGAGATACGAACAAGCAGGGTAGCGGCGGAGCCAAGCCACCACATGTTGCAATCCTGCTATTAATCGCGGGGGCTTTCATCTATACGTTCAGCTCCTCTGTTGTTTGGCCGATGCGGTTTATCAAGCGGAACCAGCTGAAAAGCTCTAATGCCTACCTTATGTTGACCATTTATGCTTCAGTCGTGATCTTCGGAGCGCTCATGATGGTTTCGGCTTGGTTCTTGGCAACCCTGAAAGTGTGGAATGCACCAAAGATACTGTGCCTCATCTCTTACATCTTCTTATCCTTCGTCACTCTGATATCACGAGTTATTGTTCATTTGGCTGGTTATGGGACCTACTGTGATCCGAAGTCTTTTGAACCAGGCTATTTGTCTGCCGAGCAATGCGAAGCGTTGCAGGAGATGGATGAGATAACCAGCACGCTCATCCAACCGACCAGCGAAGCAATTCGGTCGCTCCCGAGTCAAAATACGTCTGAACAGGGCAATTCACTCTCAAAAGAGCTTAACGGGCGTCTGGGCATTTTGAAAGATATCGAGAGCTCGTTTGCGAATATCTGGGAGGAAGTTCGAGTCGATTTACCTCCAGGAAGGAGCGAGCATGCTCAGGGCGACGTTGGTCAACAGAGGGCGGACTCCTCCCAGCGGACTGGAAGTTCCGTTGCTCAGC
Organism: Entelexis gropengiesseri; assembly: GCA_030579755.1. NCBI lineage: Eukaryota > Fungi > Ascomycota > Dipodascomycetes > Dipodascales > Trichomonascaceae > Entelexis > Entelexis gropengiesseri. Next base: position 44,223 of record JAKTRO010000066.1, on the reverse strand, counting down.
AGCAGCCGGCCGGTCAGTCTCAGCAGGCCGCTGACGACGTTGGTCAACAGAGGGCGGACTCCTCCCAGCGGGCTGGAAGTTCCGTTGCTCAGCAGCAGCCGGCCGGTCAGTCTCAGCAGGCCGCTGACGACGTTGGTCAACAGAGGGCGGATGCCCCTCAGCGGGATGGAAGTCCCATTGCTCCGCAGCCGACAGGTAGCATTCAAGGAGACGAAGGCAGCGCTGCTCAGCAAGGCGCGGAGCAGACCGAAGGCGACGACGGCGATAGTGTTCGGCGAGCCGCAGGCAGCCTTGATCAGAATAGCGAGAGCTCGGCTGCTAGAATCTGGGAAAATGCTATAGCTTCTTTTTCTCCAGGAGGGAGCGATTATGCTGAGAGCGACAATGGTCACGGAACGGTGGAAAACTTTCAGCTGAATGAGAGTTCCACTGATCAGCGGCCGGCAGGTAGCACTCAGAGGGGCGAAGGCAGCGCTTCTCAGCAAGGCGGCGAAGCTAGTATTCAGCGGGCCCAAGGCGACACTGCTCAGCAAGACCAAGGCGATGCTGCTCGGCTGGGCGCAGGTAGCATTGATCAACTCCCCATTCCCAAGATCAGGCGGCAGAAACAGGCTGAGACCGATGTTATTGCAAGCAGCGCTGGGGAGCAGCGTCGTACGGTGAGCGACAGCATAAGGCGCTTAGCTCATATCAAAACTGGGCGAAAGGTTTCTCAGCAATCCAATACCAGCAGCGCGAGCGGAGAAAGCGCTAGTGAAGGAAGCGCTACTAGCAGCCGCCGCGTAGTAGGCGATAGCCTCAAGTCTCTGTTTTCATGTTTTTAGAACAGGGTTTCCATGCCGTAAGGCCTGGGGCCAGTGGCCACTCCTGAGTCAGGTGGATTGCATGGCACAGTCGAGGTTTATCTCAGATCGGGCTGAGTACAGATTAAATCTTAAACTATGCGTACCTCAGAGCGTCGAGCCAGTAAGTAATCTAAATTCCCTTGCCCGACAGCTTTTGAGCTATTAGAGAGTGTCTGTAAACGAATCATCAAAGATCAAGAGGCAAAAAGATAAGTAAAGCCGAGCCAGCTTAACTTAAATGCCATTCGATTTGACTTCTGTATTGAAACTTTCGCAATCTGAAAGCCTTGCCTGATCTCGAGTCTCCAGCGCCATCGAAGCCACTTATTACTGCTACTTTAGTACTGAAACTCGAGTGTGCAGGAAATCAGATTGATACTATTGTGTCGTTCATCTCACACCTGAAGCTATGCAGTATGAGGCTCTCCTGCAGAAAGCTGGCACCTGAATAAGCCCTCGGTCCCATGATTGAAGTCATGGCCGTGATGGACCCTTTAGATGCCGCTGAAAATACTCTGCCCGAGCCTGATATATCGTTTCATGGGCTGATAGCCGGTTGTGACATCATTCTTCATAATAAGTGTAGCTGAATCATGGATTTGGACCATGAGGGGTCACAGATGGTTAAATCGCTTAGCGCCAGTCTGTCATAGGTCGAGTTGCTGAGCTGTCGACTCTCGCATATAGGCCTCGAGCGAGTGGACCAACGGTCATAATTCACTGGATGTGTCCTTCAAGGTTGTTTGCATTTCCTTGCTGCTCTTAATGATTCCTCAGTGCTCCTATCGCCCAACTAGTGGGGCGGTGCAGATAAATCTCATGATTTCAAAAGTTCTGACAATCAGCGAATCGAAACCAAATGAAATACATACAGCATACGGCTCAGTTCAAAACTTCTCGGCAAGGGGCTGCATAACTGAGGGACTGCTGGGCTCAGGAATTGGTGGCAGGACATCAACAATGGCTGTACACTCACCCAATAGATCATCGTTCCTTCGACATTCTGCTAAGAACAGGTACTGGACGATAAAACAATGAGAACTAAAACTTGTTGGCTCTCGTTTTGGAAGCTTGCAACCAGCCTGGACAAGTTTCTTCGAACTGCTTAGGGTGACATCATGAAGTTCTGCTAGTAGGCTCTTGTCACATCTAACTACCGATTTGCTATCATGAACAACAACCGTCCTCTTCACGAGATAGATTCGTATGAGCTCGTACGCTGCTTCTTGTGAGGTGCTGTCAAGCTCAAGCTGTACATAGAAACTCGTTGGCCACTGGGGGATTTGAAGCGGTCCGCGAAAACGAAGAAGGGGAGGCAATTTTACGCTCGTTGAGTAGGCTACTTTGGGAACTCGAGGACACCTGATGTCCGTTGGATGAAATTCAAATGGGCAAGTATCGCTGATAGACCGTAACTTAGGTCTGAAGCCTTTTTTTGAGAATTTAGCCTCGGCGCTCACTGTCCAAATGATAGAGGCCTTTTCTGTATGCCCCACGGAAAAACTCGGGGGAAGGAAAAGAGTTATAGCTGGGTCAAGCTGGATACTAAAATCACGTTCTAACCGACTTGATCTACGCTGATACAGTTCATCAAGCACTTTACTGAAGTCGTCTGCCACCTTATGCTCCCACCTTGTAAGTATACTTTTGACTCCCTTCACTATTTCGCAAATTTCCGTGCACCGAACTCGAAGAGAGACTTCTTCAAATGAGTATGACTTGTCTGATAGTGTCAGGGTCAGTCTTCCTGAGATGGAGCCACCTGGAACGTGAATGGTTTCTTTAGAGTCAAGGTAGACCTTGATTTTTGGGCTCTTGGGCCGAAGCTTGAGGAATCTGCAGCGCATGCTTGCTCTTGGTTAACTAATCGACCTAAGTTTTGGGAAGAAATATGACACGCACTCAAGGTTGGTTGCAAGGAGTTATCAAGAGATATGCCTCTCTAAGGAGAGAAGCACAGTCAGTTTACCTAAGACAAAATGCTCCAGCACAATGCGAGCGGTTTGTGGCTATGAGATTCGTTGACCTTAGCGGACTTCTCAAGCGCTCTGAAGATCACTGGGTCTCAAAGAAAAGAGCTACCCACTAGCGATAGCTTAAGCGACACGGCTGGTTGTCGATAAACCCACCGGCACAAGTCAAGATCGTACAACGCAACTTTCGCTGCACGTTGCCATGGGCTGCAGTTTTCCAGTATGACACATCAATAGCCGGACCCGACCTTCTTGGTCCTATCTCAGTGGTCATTGCACGTCAATGTTAATTAGATGCTAATTTATTAACTTGATATTCTACAGAGTTTTGGCTGCCTCTCAAAGCGCCTAGGCAACACGAACAATGGAAGCTCTTTCGACTTTTCAGCGCTTAGTATTCTGCCGTTAATGATACGAGTAATATGATCACGATAAACTACCCTAAGAGGGATGGAAGTCCTGCCACCCAGATGCAGAACAATTATGGTTGCTTACAGTATGGCCCCTTATTAAACCTGTGTGATTACTTGATTAGCGACAAGCATGCGCCGCGGTTACTATAACTTCAGCTCCAAGCACGCACGTATCAAAATACTTCTTGAAGATTTGAAAGAGTTTTATGTCTCTGGTGATGCAATATCAGGAAAAGTGATCCTGACTGTCTCAGATCCATCCTGTTCGTTTAACAAGGTTTCTGTATTCATAAAATGCTCAGAATACTGCTACTTCAACGGCGAGAGTCGCACTCATGGACGGTGGATAATTGATGCCTCAGGTCATTTCGAAGGGTGCATTGAAACTTTGAACAGTCTTCATTCTGGACAGCACGAGTTCGGATTTGAGGCCAGACTTGATCCAGAAACCACTATTGGCCTTCCCCCGACTTTCTATGATGAGTTTGGAGAGATGCGCGGAACCGGCGTCGGCTGGAAGTTAAAGGCTGAGGCTGAATATACGACAGATGGCCCTGAACCCAAAACACGGTCCATAAGTGATACATTCCCAATTGAGTTTCACCCAACGGATATCACTCGTCCTCGAGTCCTCGAGACGCCCACCACGCTAAGCGCGGATCTGCCTCTTGCCCGTATCCGCTTACCGCATTGCCTCCCTCAAAGACCGACAAGATTCTGTGTGCAGGTCGAGCTCAAGAGAAAATTCGCAAGAATTGATCTCATTAAAATGAATCTCGAAAAACGAGTTGTCACGATAAAAGGTTTGGAGTCAACTGTGAAATCTGGGAAAATTCTGCTTGCTGAATTACGCAATGTTCCCGTGGGTATTGATAGAGAGGACATCACCACCAGCTGTCAATTGTCAAAGCGAGAGCCAGCCGGATTTTCAACTCGGAGTTTTAGCGTCCAATACTTTGTTCACGCCGAAATTCACAGCAATGGCTCTGTAAGTAAATGTGCCGTCATGGTTGACGTCATGCCACCGGTTCCTGAAGACCTTCCTGAATGAGAAAGCCTCTCGTCGGTAACCTATATGGAGTCTCGTAATGAGCTGCCGGCTGAGTAATACCGAATACTTGGCTTGTGCGAGCCAGTAACAACCAATACACCTTGATTTCTCGCTTTTCTCCATCTTAAAACTCCGCAAAACCTTCAGTTTGCAAGGTGTATTTATGAGCTTCAAGTACTGGACAACCTGCTCTGAGCGTGCGAGAGTTAAGATTCTGTTTGACGAAGTAAAAGAGTTCTACGTCCCAGGTGACACTATATCAGGCAGAGCGATTTTGACATTATTAGACCCGTCATATTCGTACGAAGACCTGTGTGTTTATTTAAGATGTCAGGAGACTTGCAAAAATGAGAAAGGGGATGAATTGGTTTATACTAGGTGGATGCAAGAGACTAAAAATAACTTCGACAAGTCAATCCTGGCTTTGAACAAGCGCAGTTTAGGCCAAGTGGAACAGGACTTCAAAATCTATCTGGACCCAGAAATCTATCGCTCGCTTCCTCCAAGCTTCGTCGCGGACAATGAGGTATTCTCTGCTGTCACTTACTTTGTAAGTGCCATATCTAGCGTCTCTGAGAGAAAGTCCGCGGTTAGGCCGCATCATGAAATCATAACCGACGGATTTGATATCGAATTCCATCCGACTGATAATGATCATCCTCCGGCAAATGCGCTTCTAGCCGTCAATGCGGGGTTGTCTCCTATACGCTTTCGCTTACCACGCCGACTACCTCAGTGGCCCGCGAAGTTCTCTGTACAAGTTGAGCTTGACGAGACTTCGCCAGTGAAGCAATTTGACTTCATACGGATGTTCCTAGAGAAAAGGGTGTTAATTATGAACAGGAGCGAATCAGCGATCACATATGAGACTACATTACTTGCGGAATTGAACGATGTCACACTGAGTGAGACAAACAGGTATATCAACACCAGCTGCCAACTCAAAAAGCGAGAGCCAGCTGGGTTTTCATCGTATCATTTTGGTGTTCAATATTTGTTTCGTGCCCAATATCTTTGTGGCTTCGAAATGCAGGAATGCGTGATCGTTGTTGATGTTATGCCACCGTCGCCTAAATTTAGGATCTCCTCATGCAGACAACTATCCAGGACACCTGATTGTGCAAAACTTCCAGATTACTATGAGTGATCATCGTGCCAAGACAGGCTAGCACTGGAGCCTGTAGTATACCTATCAGCACAATCAGTAGAGGTGATGAGCGTCATGAACTTCCGAGTCCACTGACGCTGAGTAATACAATATCTGGGATATCAACACGTGAGGGTCATATCTGGCAGCATGCAAGCCAGAACGCCTCCACACTGGAACACGTGCCACGCTTATCACGCGGACCGCCGCGCACGTGCGCCCCCGAGCCGTGCTGGTTGGGTGGTAGTAGTAGTATGACCTTGTACTGGGGTCAGCACAGACCTTGGCTCCGACTGGCAGTCGGTGATCTCTTACTCACATATGGTGTTGGTATAGTATATCTAGGTATATAGCTTCTACATGACTACAAGCTAACGGGTCGTAAGATTCCCTATTAGTCCTGAACACCAGGTCCCAGACGTCGGGTAATAAATGCCCGGCCTTCGAAGCAGGGGCTTGAACCTTGGTGCAAGGTCACGTTACTACCACCTCTGCTGAATGGAACACGTCACGCCTAAAGGCCTACTTACCCCACCTTGCCATCGACCTCCATTTAGGTGGTCTATCTACTTTCACCTGCTTTCCATTTTGTCCAGCCTGCCATTGCCAGCGCTATGCAGTGCCCACCCAAGCAAGTTCCCCTCGTGCCAGGCGGGTGCACATCATCAAATATATGCGATGTAGCCTATGGCGACCGCTGGGACTTTATGAATGCGGTGCATCTTGGAGTTGCCAACGAAAACTTCCACCCCGAGAATGATAGTGCTGCCACGCGCTTGGCTCAGTACCCGGGAAACATCGCAGCCTGGTGCTTTGCTGCTGCTGAAAACGCGGAAGCCGCGTACAACGTAACAGGCCCCGGCAATAAGACTCGAACCGTGAAGGAAGCGATTGACCCTCCTAGCCTGCTAGAATTCGCGGAGTTAGGTACTGCGGGTGCTTTGATTGGAGTGTACTTCATCATTTTCGGCTCGCTTTATTATTTTGGGCTTAGAAGCATTCGCTACCACAAGAGAGGCCAGCCGAACAGCCACAACACCGGTCTCTTTCATCTGATTCACACTCTCGATTTAGTTGCGCTTATTGGAGTGGGTGTCTCGGGTTGGTTTGTGGGAACCTTGAAGGATTGGGGTGCAAGTAGGATAATTTGTACGGCTGTCTTCGGCGTGTGTTGCCTCAGTCCTTTTGCGTTGCGACAGATTGTATTTTTGACCGGACGGTCGTCTTACAACGTTTCTGAATTCTCTCTTCCGGGCATGCTTTCTGACGCTCAGCTCGAAAAGGCGAAGAGAATTGGCGCTCATAGCGACAAACTTCTCCAGCTGTACGTCGCAGACAAACCCCCTTCTCAGCTAAGTGACCAAGAACGGAAAGAGTTAAGGTTGATAGCGAGGCTGCGTGAGCTCTCCGATAAGCTCCAAACCCCTCCGAAATTATAGCATTCCGCGCTCTACGGATGACGAAGTCAAGCACCCTCAAACCTGATAAGCATGGTAGAATCCCCTAAAGTTCGGTTGGTACACTTGTCTGGATGCCACCCTCTGATGTTTCCGATCATCAAAATGTCTCAACATCTCCCCCCGATGCCTCTTACCTTACATTAGCTCGAAGCCCCAGCCATCGGTATCACACATTTGAGCCCGCTTCACAGATTTTGGCGCTGATGTCTCGAAAGAGCCCCCTAGGGAAGCAAAAGTATTTATTTATTCATAAGCATGATAGTTCGTTAAGCGTACGAATCGCGGAGCACAGAAATGCCAGCCAAGCTGTTTCTGAGCGTTGCCTATGCGCCCCGCACGCTACGAGAGGTGGGCGGGCCTGTGCTACATAACACGTGACTTTATCAATCGCCGCGCAGTGAACATCCAAGCCATGATTGAGGACATTGCGGGCTCGCAGCTTGATGCTCACACCCACAATTCATTCCAATGTAATACATCATGAAGAGGGACTGCCATTGATTCTCGCTACCGAGTCGTAGCGAGCAGTCGCAAGGCGATGCCCCCTCCCTTGCTTCGCTCAGTGAGAGCACTGAAAGTTCAGGAAAGGAAAAATGGAACATGCCACATTTGGAGACATACCCCGTTGCCACTTTTGACCGCTCTCACCTCTGTCCCAATGTTTCATACTTTCACCTCGCTCGTCCCCAATTATCAGCTAAGTTACATTCTCATGAGCAGCCCTGTACAGTGCGCCCCTAACCAAGTCCCCATTGAGCCCGGCATATGCATGTCTTCAATCATCTGTGATACTCTATCCATTGACCGCCCGGACTTGATGAATGCGATGCTGCTTGGCGTTGCCGACCAAAATTTCCACCCACGGGGAAACCCTGCAAATGCTGCAGAGCGCTTGACGCAGTACGTGCTGAATATTGCAGGATGGTGCTTTGCAGCCGTTGGTGCACCAGCACTTGGAGCCGCAGAGTACGCGAGTCGCTCCGGCCTCCAAACTCGAGATGCGAACAAAGAGAAGAAGAGCATAAAAGAGGTGCCAGCTCTTGCCATCTTCCTACTCACGCTGGGCGCCTTAGCGTTTGCCTACAGCGCCTGCGTTCTTGGGTCGATGCGTTTCATTAGGCGGAACCAGCTGCATAGCTCTAGTAACGTTGTCATGATCAACGTCGTGATTGTCGGTACGGCCATGGCTGGACTTATGGCAGTTTCGGCTTGGTCCTTGGGAACTCTGAAGGTGTGGAATGCTCAAAAAATAATGTGCCTCATCTCTTACATCTTTTTACCGTTTGGTGTTCCGCTATTAGGAGCCGTTGTTCATTGGGCTGGATATGGAACCTTCAGGGATCCGAAGCCTTACATACCGGGGTACCTGTCTGGAACACAACGCTTAGGGCTGGCAAATATGAGTGAAATTAGTTGTCAGCGGCTCCAGATGGCCAAAGAGAGGGCGTCTCAGTCTGCACCGAACCCGACTGAATCCGTGTCTAACCAGGAGTCATCCTGCCGAGACAAAGTCGCTAAGCATCTGCAGACTTTACAGGGCATAGCAGAGTCGATTGCTAGAATTGAGCAAGAGATCATATATTCTATTCCTCCAGGGGTGGGTGAACATGCCAGAGACGACATCATTCCGCTGGTCTCAGGCACCTATAGGTATCAGGGCGAAGACGGTACAGATTCATCGCACGGAGGGTGCCAATGATCAAAGAGAAGCATGTCACATTCCTCGACAGGGCAGAGGCGGTACTAGACAGGCCGATAGTGCCAATGAAGAGCGAGTAACAGACGACATCGCTCGACAGAGCAGAGGCGCTCGGCAGGGCGAAGGCGGTGCAGTTCCACTGGACGAGAGTACTAAGGCTCAGCGAGCAACGAGTAGCATTATCAATCTGGCCAATGCTAGGACGCGGCGAAGGAACGAGGCTCATACAATTGTGAATGCAGACAGTTTTGCTCCCGCACGCCGTGTTTCGAGTGACAGCGCATTGCTTTTATTAAATGCCAAGACTAGGCGCCAATAGTCTCTACAGGACGAAGCCAGCGTTAGTTTAGGAGGCTCTGCTGTCAAGCGCCGTGTAGTGAGCGACAACATAAGGCATCTAGCTCAGGGCAACACTGGGCAGGCCTCTCAACAAGCCAATGATAGCCCTCGCGAAGGAAGCGCCAGCGAAAGAGATCTGAGGTCCAAACGCCGCCCACTAGGTGATAGCCTCACGCATTTGCTTTCATGCTTTCAAGGCTATATCCCTATTTATTAGGACGCGAGGCTGTTTGCTACTCCTATCTGATGACCTGCATAACAGAGTGAGGTTCATCCCATATAGCGCTTCGCATTCTTAGCATCGCTCAGAGTATCAAAGTATGTACTAGTCTTAAATCTGTGGTCTCATAAGCGCCGACGAGAGGCAGTTATACGGACGTTTGTCTAATCGCAGTCCAGTAACAGCCAAAGTTGCAGCTTTAATTTGAGGAAAGCGCAACCTAAAGACTCAATTAACATCTTACAACACCAACACCTGCTTTTGAAGCCTCTGTCGTGGCGTTGGTCACAATAGGCACACATGCCAAACACTTGCAGCAGCACAGCAAGAAGCAGCTGCGAAAACTCTCTCTCTCTGTTGCTCTCCTCGTCCGCTTCCGTGACCGTCAGGCCTGATCAGTTACATACTAAATGAATTAATATTATACAGGCATCATGTCCGAACTCGTTTCATTGCCTCCTACAAGAAATCAAGTGTAGAATCTGGGCAAATTTTGCTTGCTGAAGTACGTGATGTTACCGTGGGCATGACGAAAAAGCACGTTGTCATCAGTTGTCAGTTATCAAAGCGAGAGCTAGCAAGTTTTTCTAACCAACTTTTCAGTTTTCCATACCTTTTTCTGTCCTGAAGTTCAGAGCAATGCCTCTCTATGCGTAAATGCTCTGTCATCGTTGACGTCATGACACCATTTCCTGAGGCCCTCCTGAAAGTTGCCTTTAAAAGAGGCCTCGCTCTTGCGGTCCAAATGCAAGCACACCTCGATCTTCTTGTTCTTACTTTTCAACCACTGAGACTCAATTAGCAAAGGTGTATGAGCTTCCGATTCTGGAGAGCATGCTCTGAGTGTGCGAGAGTTACGATTCTTTTCGACGAAGTAAAGGAATTCTACGTCCCAGGTGATAGCATATCTGGCAAACTGGTTTTGACATTATTAGACTCGTCATACTCATTCGAACATGTGTCTCTTTTCATACAATGCCAGGAAATTTGCGAGAATGAGAAAGGAGATGAAGGAGTTTACACTAGGTGGTATCGAGAGAGCATAGATAACTTCGTTGATTCAATTCTCTCTTTGAACATGCGCGGTTCAGGCCAAGTGGAACGAAATTTCAGAATTTATCTGGACCCAGAGATCTATCGCTCGCTTCCCCCAAGCCTCATCGCAGAAGTAGATAAGTACTCTGCTATTTCTTGGATTGTTTCTGCCAAAGCTGAAGTTGCAAAGAAAAGTAAAATGCGTAGGTGGTATCCTACAACCATAAGTGATGGGACTCCTTTTGAATTCCATCCAACTGATATCGACAAACCTCTAACGGATTTGGTCATTATCCCCAATGCGGGGTTGTCTCCTATGCGCTTTCGCTTACCGCACCGACTACCTCAGTGGCCCACGAAGTTCTCTGTACAAGTCGAGCTTGACGAGACCTCGCCAGTGACAAAAATTGACTTCATACGGATGTTCCTAGAGAAACGAGTGCTAATTATGAACAGGAACGAATCAGTGATTACCTATGAGACCATGCTACTTGCGGAGTTTAACGATATCACCCTGAGCGAAACAAACAGGCATATCAACACCAGCTGCCAACTCAAAAAGCGAGAGCCAGCAGGATTCTCATCGTATCGATTTTGTGTTCAATATTTGTTTCGTGCCCAGTATCTTTGTGGCTTCAAAATGCAGGAATGCGTGATCGTTGTTGATGTTACGCCACCGTCGCCTAAATCGAGGACCTCCTCATGCAGACAGCTATCCAGGACACCTTATTGTGTGCAGCTTCCAGGTTATCATAAGTAATAATTGAGCCGCTACAGGTTAGCACTAGCTCTAACAGACATCAGCAGAATAGTTGGCAAGATCAACGCTGAACTATTGCCAGGTAGGCGATGTTGGGCAATGAACACGTCAGGGTTCTCTCTGGTGGCAGGCGAGTCAGCACTCCCCAAAGTGAAGCACGTGCCTTTTTCTATCGCGATAGCCGGCGCGTGCAGGACGTGTATAGAAATTCCGGACTCACAGTTCAGTACTATCGCCTTGCGATTGTACTATTAGGGGCTCTGGTACAGCAGAATAACCATTGATGCATGCTCCGAGTCATAGTAGGGCAATCGCGATGCCATTGGCATTACTCAATTGAAATCCCATTTTCGAAGGGGCGAGAATGTAACACGTCACGTCTGGAGACCTACCCTTACCTGTACCTTCCTTCTGAGCCCATCTACTTTCATCTGCTGTTAATTCCATCCAGCAATCCAATTTCTCGACACAAGACCTATGCAGTGCCCACCCAAACAGGTCCCCCTAGGGCCAGGCAAGTGCGTGGCATCGGATATATGCGACGTAGCTTATAATGACCGCCTGGACTTGATGGAAGCAGTGCGGCTTGGTGTTGCCAACAAGAACTTCCGCCCCGAAGGCGGCGGCCTTGCCAAGCGCCTGACCCAATACGCGGCCAACCTCGCAAGCTGGTGCTTTGCTGCCGCTGAAAATAGGGCGATGGAAGTTGCATCTTACGTGACGGAGAGTGGCGTCGAGACTCGAATCACGAAAAGGGAATTTGACTTTCCTGACGCGCCGGATTTCAAAGATCTAGGCTTACCGGGACTTCTCATCGGTTTATATATTGCGGTTTTCCTTTTGCTTACTCGCCATTTGAGGCTACGCTTCATCAAGCGAAACCAGCCCAATTGCCCTAGCGCCCGTCTCTCCTATCTATTTCTCGGGCTCGACCTAGTTTTACTTATGGGGGCGGGAACTTCGGGTTGGTTCTTGGGAACTTCGAGAAAGGGGACGGCGAGTGAGACAATCAGTATGGTTTTCTACGTCGCCTCTTACGTTCTGTATCTGCTGTCGCGAGCGCTCGCAGTTTTGACTGGACATGCGACCGATGAACCTCTGAGCTTGCCTCCTGAGGGCCGTCTCTCTGAAAGTCAACTGGACGAGGCGAAGAACATCATTGCTCTCAGCAATGAACTTCTCCAGCTGCACGCCGAAGGCGAGCGGCACCCTTCTCAGCGAAGCGAAGAAGCATTGGAGGATCTGAGGTCAATCAAATGGCTGCGCGAACTGACCGATGTGCTGATAAAGTCTTCTGCGGAAGTGTAGCATCCGGATAACGAAGCCCATGGTGGTCTCAGAGCTATAGGCATGCTGCAATTACCAAAGCTCAGATGCCGCACTTACCGAGTTGACTCCCTCTGAGGCCCCCATTTGTATGTTGTACTGGCCTACGGCTTCTTTTGAGTCCCGAGGAGGGCGGACTTTTCGCCACTTTCCTTGACTGTGTCGGGCGAGCCAGAAATGTGCTCAAACTGAGAGTGCCGCCGCCCAAATGTGGGAGGCATCAAAACTCATCGAGGCGAATAGCCAAGCACTGGGTGCTGTCCTGCTCGCGAGCAGCTTCATTCCAAGCTATACCCCATTCCTCAACATCTCAGCCCGAAGCCTCTCGCCTTACTTTAGCTCGAAGCCCCAGCCATCAGTATCACACATTTGAGCCCACTTCACAGATTTTGGCGCTGATGTCTCGAAAGAGCCTCCTGGGGGAGCAAAAGTATTTATTTATTCATAAGCATGATACTTTGTTAAGCGTACGAATCGCGGAGCACAGAAATGCCAGCCAAGCTGTTTCTGCCATTCCGTATGCTCAGCGTTCCTGGCATCTAGAACACGTGACTCTGTCACGACAATCGCCGCGCAGCGTGCATCCGAGACGCTATTGAGGCCATTGCGGGCTCGCAGCTCTACAATATCATCCACAATTCATTCTAATGTAATCCATCATGAAGTAGAGCTACCATTGATTCACGCTACCGAGCCGTAGCGAGCAATAGCAAGGCGATCCCCCCTCCCTTGCTTCGCTCAAGAAGGTTACTCAATGAGAGCACTAAAATTTTAGAAAAGAAAAAATGGAACATGCCACATTTGGAGACATACCCCGTTGCCACTTTTGACCACTCTCACCTCTCTCCCAATGTTTCATACTTTCACCTCGCTCGTCCCCAATTATCAGCTAAGTTACATTCTCATGAGCAGCCCTGTACAGTGCGCCCCTAACCAAGTCCCCATTGAGCCCGGCATATGCATGTCTTCAATCATTTGTGATAATCTAGTCATTGACCGCCCGGACTTGAGGAATGCGGTGCAGCTCGGCGTTGCCGACCAAAGTTTCCACCCACGGGGAAACCCTGCTGATGTTGCGGAGCGCTTGACGCAGTACGTGCAGAATATTGCAGGATGGTGCTTTGCAGCCGTTGGCGCACCAGCACTTGGAGCCGCAGAGTACGCGCATCCCCCCGGCCTCGAAACTCGAGATACGAACAAGCAGGATAGCGGCGGAGCCAAGCCACCACATGTTGCAATCCTGCTAATCATCGCGGGGGCTTTCATCTATACGTTCAGTTCCTCTGTTGTTTGGCCGATGCGGTTTATCAAGCGGAACCAGCTGAAAAGCTCTAACGGCTACCTTATGTTGACCATTTATGCTTCAGTCGTGATCTTCGGAGCGCTCATGATGGTTTCGGCTTGGTTCTTGGCAACTCTGAAAGTGTGGAATGCACCAAAGATACTGTGCCTCATCTCTTACATCTTCTTATCCTTCGTCACTCTGATATCACGAGTTATTGTTCATTTGGCTGGTTATGGGACCTACTGTGATCCGAAGTCTTTTGAACCAGGCTATTTGTCTGCCGAGCAATGCGAAGCGTTGCAGGAGATGGATGAGATAACCAGCACGCTCATCCAACCGACCAGCGAAGCAATTCGGTCGCTCCCGAGTCAAAATACGTCTGAACAGGGCAATTCACTCTCAAAAGAGCTTAACGGGCGTCTGGGCATTTTGCAAGATATCGAGAGCTCGTTTGCTAGAATCTGGGAAGAAGCTAAAGTTGATTTCCCTCCAGGCGGGAGCGAACATGCTCAGGGCGACGATGGTCAACAGAGGGCGTACACCTGTCAGCGGGCTGGGAACCCCATTGCTCCTCAGCCGGCGGGTAGCACTCAGCGGGCCGAAGGTGGCACTGCTCAGCAGGACGAATGCAATGGTGTTCGGCGGGGCGCAGGCAGCATTGATCAGCTCCCCAATGCCAAGATCAGGCGGCAGAAGCAGGCTGAGAGCTATGTCAACTCAGGCAGCGCTGGGGAGCAGCGCCGTACATTGAGCGACAGCATAAGGCATTTAGCTCATGTCAAGACTGGGCGGAAGGCTTTTCAGCAAACCGATACCAGTACGAGTGGAGGAAGTGGTGGTGAAGGAAGCGCTACTAGTAGCTCGCGTGCATCAGGCGATAGCCTTAAGTCTCAGTTTTCATGTTCTTAGAGCCGGTTTTATATGCCATAATAACTGAGACCAGTGGCCACTCCTGAGTCGGATGGACTACATGAAACATTTGACGTTCATCTCAGATGGCGCTGAGCACAGACCAAATACTTAAACAATATGCATATTTCAGAGCGTCACGCCAGTGTGTAGGATTTTTCTACCTCGGCAGCTCCTTAGCTATGAGAGAGTCTGTAAGTAAATTATCAAAGATCGAGAGGCCAAAATGCGAAAAGCTGGCGCCTGAATAGGACCCTAAGGCCCTAGGATTAAAGGCATGGCCGTGATGGACCCTTTGCCACTGAATATACCCTGCCCGAACCTGGTATATCATAATAAAAAGCTGAGAGAGCCTTGCGATGTCAAGCCTCGTGGGTTGATAGCCGGATTTGACATAAGTTTCCATGCGGTTTGAAGCAAAATCATAAATATGGATCACGAAGGGTCACACAGATTATTAAATGGTCCTTTTTGGCGCCAATTTGTCATAGGTGTAGTTGCTGAGCTCTTAGCTCTCGCATACAAGCCTCGACTGAGTGAGCCAACGGTCATAATCCATGTAGCGTATCCTCCAAGGCTATTTATCATTCTTTGCCGTTCTTTATTGTTCCTCACTGCTCTTTAAGCTCAAGATATGCGGCGGCCCAAATAAGTGGCATGAAAAGTTCTGATATTCAGCGAATTGAATCCAATTAGAATACATACAGGATATGACCGCTCAACCGTGTCCACATCCACTTGCATATCCCCTAGTGGAGACGCGAAGGTATGGAAGCGCGTGGTGCGCAGGCCGGAAGTACTTGAAGTGCGACGGGCCCATGATCACGACCCGCTCCACCGACGGGTCGAGCGCTGCGTATGTGTGAGCAAGCACCTGGCCACAGAAACGGTACCCAGCGTGCGGCCCCACGCCGAACCGGTTTCTTGTTTGGAGTTGGTGGGCCTGGGCTAGTTCAAGATACGTCGGCAAGGGGTTGCATACCTGAGGGACCTCTGGACTCTGGAAATGGTGGCATGACATCAACAATGCCCATACACTCACTCACCAAATCATCTTTTCGACATTCGGCTAGAAACCGGTATTGGACGACGAAGTAATGAGAGCTAAAACTTGATGGCTCTCGGTTTATGAGCTGGCAGCCAGCCTCAACGCATTTGTTTGTACTGCTTAGGGTGACATCATGGAGTTCAGCTAGTAGGCGCTTGTCGTATCTAACTGCAGATTTGCTATCATGAACGATAACCATCCTTTTTACGAAATAGATTCGTATAAGGTCGTACGTTGCCTCTTGTGAAGTGTTCTCAAGCTCAAGCTGTACATAGAAATTCGCTGGCCACTGGGGAAGTTGGAGCGGTACGCGAAAACGAAGGGGAGGCAATTCTGCATTCACTGTGAGGACTTCGTTGGCAGCTCGAGCAATATCCGTTGGGTGAAATTCAAATGGGCAAGTATCGCTGATAGACCAAGCTTTAGGTCTGAAGCCTTTTTTTGAGATTTTAGCCTCGGCGCTCACTGCCCAAGTGATGGAGTCCTTTTTTGTATGCCCTGTGGAAAAAGTTGGGGGAAGCAAAAGAGTTATAGCTGGGTCAAGCTGAATACTGAAATCTCGTTCTAACTGACTTGATCCACTCGTATACAATTCATCAAGTAGGTTACTGAAGTCGTCTGCCACCTTTTTTTCCCACCTCGTGATGAGCTTTCCGGCTCTTTTCTCTATTTTAGAGGTTTCTGTGCACCGAACTCGAAGAGATATTTCTTTGACTGAATATGACTTGCCTGATAATGTCAGGCTCAGTGTTCCCGAGATGAAATCACCTGGAACGTGAATAGTTTCTTTAGAATCAAGGTATACTCCGATTGTTGGGCTCTTAGACCGAAGTTTGAGGAATCTGCAGTGCATATTCGTTCTTGGTTAACCAATGCGTGGGGGAAAAATATGGCACGGTTGCATGAAGTTAACAGGAGCTATCCTTCTCTAGGCAAGGAAGTGCAGTCAGTTTACTTAAGCCAAAAGACTCCAACATAATACGAGCAGCCTCTATCAATGAGATTCGTTGACCCTTATCTGGCTTCTCAAGCTGAAGATTACTTGGTTATAAAGGAATGAGCTATCCAGTGAATAAAGCTGGATCGAATGGCTTGTATTCTATGGACGCACTGTGACTCGACAAGATCGTACAGCCCAACATCCGCTTTATGTTTGGGCAACATTTCTTAAGTACTACACATCAATGGCCGCACGCGGCCTTCCTGCCTCTATTTCAGGGGCCATGGCATCATTCTTCTACGAAGCTAGTTAGATGCTGATTAGCACCCTGTAGAGCTTTGGCTGCCTCTCTCCACATATCTGGCTACTAGGCTACATGAACCATAGAAGCTCTTTCGGGTATCTTGTTGATGATGATGACAGTAGTAACATAATCACGCTATATTACCCTAAGAGGGATCGAAGTCCTGCCGCCCAAGAAGTATGGCTGCTTACAGTGTGGCCAGAGTATTTACTCGTGTGATCGCTTGGCGAAAGCGAGAAGCATGTCTTGCGGATACTATAAAATCTGCTCCAAGTGCGCGTATATCAAAGTACTCCCCGAAGAATTGAAAGAATTTTACGTCTCTGGTGACGCAATATCAGGAAAATTAATCCTGACTGTCTCAGATCCATCCTGTTCGTTCAACAAGGTCTCTCTGTTCGTACAATGCTCAGAGTATTGCGACTTCAACCGTGAGAGTCACACTTATGAACGCTGGAAAGCTCAAGTCTCAGGTCCTCTCGAAGGGTGTATTAACAGTTTGAACAGCCTTGGTTATGGACAGCATGAGTTCAAATTTAAGGCCAGACTTGATCCAGAAATGACTCTTTACCTTCCCCCGACCTTCTATGATGACTTTGGTGAGCGGCACGGTGTCGGTTGGACTTTGAAGGCTGAGGCTGAATATACAACAGACGGCCCTGAACCCAAAATGCAGTTTATAAACGATACCGTCCCATTTGAGTTCCACCCAACGGATATTGGTCGTCCTCAATTCGTCGAAATGTCCACCACACTGAGCGCGGATCTGCCTCTTGTCCGTTTCTGCTTACCGCATTGCCTCCCTCAAAGACCGACAAAGTTCTGTGTACGACTCGAGTTCAACGAGAGCGAGACTTCACAAATTTCAGAAATTCATCTTATAAAAATGTATCTCGAAAAACGAATTGTCACGATAAGAGGTTCGGAATCAACTGTGAAATCTGAGAAGACTCTGCTTGCTGAAATACGTGATGATCTTATTTCTTCACGATACGGCATTGGAAAACAGCACATAGCCACCAGCTGTCAGCTGTCAAAGCGAGAGCCAGTGACATTCTCAGCTCATCTTTTTAGTGTCCAATACTTTTTTCACGCCGAATATTGGAACCGTGGCTCTAAAATTAAATGCGCTGTCATTGTTGACGTCATGCCACCGGTTCCTGAAGACCGTCCTGAATGAGAGCATCTCCTGGCGGTAACCTGAATTGGGCCTCGTAGATGCTTCTGAGCTATGAGGTAATGAATACCGAGCGGCATTAGCAGGGTTGAGCCTCTGCAAACCAAACGCAACCACTACACCCTGATCTCCCGCTTTGCTTCCATCTTAAAATTCCAGAAAACCCTTCAGTTTGCAATGGGTATGAGCTACGAATAGTAGACAGCCTGCTCTGATTGTGCGAGAATAAAGATTGTGTTTGACGAAGTAAAGGAGTTCTACGTCTCAGGTGACACCATATCAGGCAAACTGACCTTGACATTATTAGACCCATGATATTCGTACGAATATCTATGCGTGTTATACGATGTCAGGAGATTTGCAAAAATGAGAGAGGTGATGAAATGGTATATACTAGGTGGATGCGAGACAGTACAGACAACTTCGAAGAGTCAATTCTCGGTTTGAATATGCTCAGTTTAGGCTAGGTGGAACGGGAGATCCAAATATATTTGGACTCAGACATATATAGCTCGCTTCCTCCAAGCTTCATCGCAGAAGATGAGGTATCTTCTGCTGTCGCTCACTTCTTAAGTGCCATAGCTAGGGTCTCGGAGAAAAAGTTCGAGGTTAGATCGCATCTTGATATCATAACCCACCCACTTGATATCGAATTCCATACTACTGGTATTAGTCGTCCTGGGACAGATGTGGTTCTAGCTGTCACTGCGGGGTTGTCTCCTGCACGCTTTCGCTTACCGTACCGACCTCAGTGGTCCGCGGAGTTCTCCGTACAGGTTAAGCTTGGCGAGACTTCTAAGACTCCGCTAGTGGCAACTATTAGCCTCATACGTATGCATTTAAAGAAGAGTGTGTTAATTATGAATTGGAGCGAATCAACGATCACATAAGGACTACATTACTTGCAGAGTTGAACCCTGAGAGGGACAAAGAGGTATATCAACACCAGCTGCCAACTCAAAAAGCGAGAGCCAGCTGGTTTCTCATTGTATCATTTTGTGGTTAAATATTTGTTTCGTGCACAATATTTTGGCGGCTTCAAAATGCAGGAATGCGTGACTGCTATTGATGTTAGCGTGCAAGCCAGACCGCCTCCACACAAGAGCATTTACCTCGCCTATCACGCGAACCGACGCGCGCGTGTGCTCGAACCACGCTGGTGGTGGTAATGTGACCTTGCACTGGAGTTATCACAGACCCTGGCTCCGACTCACCCTGGCTCCGACTGGGAGTCGGTGATCTTACTCACATATGGTGTAGATGTGGTATCTCTAGGTATATAGCTTTTACACGACTACAAGCTGACGGGTATTTAGAGCCTCTATTAGTCCTGAACACCAGGTCCCAGACGTCGGGTAACCAACGCCCGGTCGTCGAAGCAGAGGGTTGAACATCGGTGTAGGGTCACGTTACCACCACCTCTGCTGACCTCTGCTGAATGAGACATGTCACGACCCACATTCCTTTAACGTCGACTCCCGTTTACGTGCTCTGTCTACGTTCTTCCGCTTTCTATTTTGTCCAGCCTGCCATGGCCCGCGCTATGCAGTGCCCACCCAAGCAAGTTCCCCTCATGCCAGGCGGGTGCACATCATCAAATATATGCGATGTAGCCTATGGCGACCGCCGGGACTTTATGAATGCGGTGCATCTTGGAGTTTCCAACGAAAACTTCCACCCCGAGGGTGATGTTGTTGCCATACGCTTGACTCAGTACGTGAAGAACCTCGCAGCCTGGTGCTTTGCTGCTGCGGTCGACCCTCCTAGCGTGCTATATTTCGCCGAATTAGTTACTGCGGGAGCTTTAATTGGAGTGTACTTCATCATGTTCGCTTCGCTTTATTATTTTGGGCTTAGAAGGTTTCGCTACCACAAGAGAGGCCAGCCGAACAGCCACAACACCGGTCTATTTCATCTGATTCACGCTCTCGATTTAGTTGCGCTTATCGGAGTAGGTGTCTCGGGTTGGCTTGTGGGAACCTTGAAGGATTGGGGTGCAAGTAGGATAATATGTACGGTTGTCTTCGGCGTGTGTTGCCTCAGTCCTTTTGTGTTGCGACAGATTGTAGAACTGACCGAACGGACGTCTTTCGAAGTTTCTGAATTCTCTCTTCCGGGCATGTTCTCTGATGCTCAGCTCGAAGAGGCGAAGAAAATTGGCGTTCATAGCGACAAACTTCTCCAGCTGTACGTCGCAGACAAACCCCCTTCTCATCTAAGTGACCAAGAACGGAAAGAGTTGAAGTTGATAGCGAGGCTGCGTGAGCTCTCCGATAAGCTCCAAACCCCTCCGAGATTATAGCATTCCGCGCTCTACGGATGACGAAGCCAAGTACCCTCAAACCTGATAAGCATGGTGGAATCCCCTAACGTTCGGGTGATACACTTGTATGGATGCCACCCTCTGATGTTTCCGATCATCAAAATGTCTCAACATCTCCCCCCGATGCCTCTTACCTTACATTAGCTCGAAGCCCCAGCCATCGGTACCACACATTTGATCCCACTTCACAGATTTTGGTGCTGATGTCTCGCCCCCTGGGGAAGCAACATTTTCATTTATTCATAAGCACGATAGTTCGTTAAGCGTACGAATCGCGGAGCACAGAAATGCTAGCCCAGCTGTTTCTGCCTTTCCGTATGCTCAGCATGCCTTACATCTACAACACGTGACTTTGTCACGAAAATCGCCGCGCAGTGGGCATCTGAGACATGATTGAGGACATTGCGGGCTCGCAGCTCAATAATCTCATCCACAAATCATTCCAATGTAATGCATCATGAAGTAGGGCTACCATTGATTCACGCTAGCGAGTCGTAGCGAGCAATAGCAAGGCGATCCCCCCTCCCTTGCTTCGCTCAAGAAGGTTACTCAATGAGAGCACTAAAATTTTAGAAAAGAAACAATGGAACATACCACATTTGGAGACATACCCCGTTGCCACTTTTGACCACTCTCACCTCTCTCCCAATGTTTCATACTTTCACCTCGCTCGTCCCCAATTATCAGCTAAGTTACATTCTCATGAGCAGCCCTGTACAGTGCGCCCCTAACCAAGTCCCCATTGAGCCCGGCATATGCATGTCTTCAATCATTTGTGATAATCTAGTCATTGACCGCCCGGACTTGAGGAATGCGGTGCAGCTCGGCGTTGCCGACCAAAGTTTCCACCCACGGGGAAACCCTGCTGATGTTGCGGAGCGCTTGACGCAGTACGTGCAGAATATTGCAGGATGGTGCTTTGCAGCCGTTGGCGCACCAGCACTTGGAGCCGAAGAGTACGCCCATCCCCCCGGCCTCCAAACTCAAGATGCGAAAAAGCAGGATAGCGGCAAAGCCAAGTCAATACAGCTTCTTCCTATCTTACTTCCCTTCATGTGCATTTGCGCGGTTCTCTTCAGCTCGGCAGTTTTATGGCGGATGCGTTTGATTAAGCGGAACAAGCTTAACAGCGGTAATTCCGGTCTCGTGGTGACAATGATCGTCTCAAGTGTAGTTATTTTTTGGCTGATGATTGTTTCGGCCTGGTTCTTGGGAGCCCTGAAAGTTTGGAATGCACCAAGAGTGTTGTGCCTCATCTTTTGCATCTTCTTGTCCTATGGCGTTCTGATATCACGAGTTATTGTTCATTGGGCTGGATATGGGACCTACTTCGATCCAAGGTCCTATGATCCAGGTTATTTGACTAGCGAGCAACGCTCAACGTTGGCGGAAATGGATTCTGTGACTAGCCGGCTCATCCGCAGGACCAGGGAAGCGACCTGGTCGGCCCCGAGTCAACATGTGTCTGAACAGGATGATTCACACTCAAAAGAGCTTGCTGAGGATGTGATCATTTTGAAAATTATTGAGAGCTCAATTGAAGAGATCTTGGTAGACGCTAAACTTCTTCCTTCGCCAGGAAGGAGCGAACATCAGAGGGCGGACACCTCCCTGCAGGCTCGGAGTCCCATTGCTCCGCAGCCGGCCGGTCAGTATCAGCAGGCCGCAGACGACGTTGGTCAACCAAGGAGGAACATCTCTCAGCGGACTAGGAGTCCCATTGCTCCGCAGCCGACAGGTAGCATTCAAGGAGACGAAAGCAACGCTGCTCTCAGCAAGGCGCCGACCAGACCGAAGGCGACGACGACGATAGTGTTCGGCGATCCGCAGGCAGCATTGATCAAAATAGCAAGACCTCGGCTGCCAGAATCTGGGAAAATACTATAGCTTCTTTTTCTCCAGAAGGGAGCGATTATGCTGAGAGCGACAATGGTCACGGAACGGTGGAAACCTCTCAGCGGAATGAGAGTCCCAGCGTTTATCCGCCGCGCACGTGTGCCCCCGAACCGTGCGGGTTGGGTGGTGGTGGTAGTATGACCTTGTACGGGGGTCAGCACAGACCCTGGCTCCGACTGGAAGTCGGTGATCTCTTACTCACATATGGTGTAGGTATAGTATATGTAGGTTTATAGCTTATACATGACTACAAGCTAACGGGTCGTAAGATTCCCTATTAGTCCTGAACACCAGGTGCCAGACGTCGGGTAACCAACGTCCGGTCGTCGAAGCGGAGGGTTGAACATTGGTGCAAGGTCACGTTACACCACCTCTGCTGAATTAGACATGTCACGGCCCACCTTCCTTTAACGTCGACTCCCGTTTACGTGCTCTGTCTACGTTCTTCCGCTTTCTATTTTGTCCAGCCTGCCATGGCCAGCGCTATGCAGTGCCCACCCAAGCAAGTTCCCCTCGTGCCAGGCGGGTGCACATCATCAAATATATGCGATGTAGCCTATGGCGACCGCCGGGACTTTATGAATGCGGTGCATCTTGGAGCTGCCAACGAAAACTTCCACCCCGAGAATGATAGTGTTGCCACGCGCTTGGCTCAGTACCCGGGAAACATCGCAGCCTGGTGCTTTGCTGCTGCTGAAAACGCGGAAGCCGCGTACGACGTAACAGGCCCCGGCAATAAGACTCGAACCGTGAAGGAAGCGATTGACCCTCATGACATATCGTATCTACTGGGAGACCATTGGGTAGCAATTTTGATCTTTATGTACGCCGCATACCTCTTTGCTGTGCGTTCAGCAGTCTCCAAATATTTGCGCTTCATCAAGTAAGGTCAGCCAAACACCTACAACGCAGCTCTCATTCATTTAACTCACGCCCTCGATTTAGCTGCACTTATCGTGGCGGTAGCTTCGAGTTGCTTTGTGGGAACCTTGAAGGATTGGAATGCAAGCAGGAAAAGTTGCCTTGTTGTATATCTTGTCTGTTGGCTCATTCCTCTTGCGTCGCTCCTGATTGCACATGTGGCCGGACGCTGCTCTCTCGAACCTCGTAACCTACTTCCGGGCGTTCTTTCCTACGCTCAACGCGCAAAAGCGGAGAATATTAGTGTTCTCAGCAACAAATTTCACCAGCTTTACGTCGCAAAGAAACCACCGCCTTCTCAGCTGAGTGACCGTGAAGTGGAGGATTTGGAGTTGATAGAAAAACTACGTGAGCTCTCCGACAAGCTCATGTCCCCTCCGTTCTAGCATCTATGGCATCTCTGGCGTTCCGCGCTCTACGGATAACCGAATTGTCTCCAACCCGATGAGCATACCTCCTTCTGATGCACTCCGAATTCGTTTCAGTCTTGAATCGTCTCCAACCCGATGAGCATAGTGAAATTCCCAAAATCTCGAGTGGTTCACTTGCCTGGATGCCTCCTTCTGATGCACTCCGAATTCGTTCCAGTCTTGAGTAGAGAAGACCATTAGCCGATTTCCTTGGCTGTGTCGTGCGAGCCAGATTTGTACTTCAATTGAGGGCATCACTTGAAACGCCTTGGAAATGCGGCTTTCAATGGGGTGACATATATAGCTCAAGGCTTCATATCTTGTTTACGGCTTATTTGTTTACGGCTTATCTCTCAAGGGCAAGCTCTAAATGGCTGGGCCAGCTCGCCCTCTGCCTTCTAGATGCGACGCGACTTCATGAGCACGTGATCAAATTGATACGAGATCGCCGGGTAATAAAATGAACTTGTGAACAATCCAGCTTGTGAGCACTATTTACCGTGAGATCACCTGATAGAGGCAACGCATATACATTTAAGCTATCGTTTGGAAACTGGGGCCATGGTTGATGGTTCTAGAGGTTAATCCATGTTAGTCAAAACACAACAAGCATCATCAACACACTCATAGTCTTTTCAATAGCCAACAACAGCAAAAAATGTTGGTCGTCTCTTAGTTACTAGGCCCCGCGAGGCGGTCTCGGATAAATAAATGCTAGATAGGATAGGGCGCATATCCTCTGTTGCGCTCGAGAATGCGCTGCGCAGCCTCGTGAGACTCTCCGTGCGCCTCCATGAGCTGGACAAACTTCCGGGCCAGAACATCGCTGAAAAACCCTGGGAACGCGATATTGAGGTCGCAGCAAAGGTAGAAGAGGGCCTCAAGCGATTCGCGCTCGAGCCTCCTGCGCAGCAGCAGAAGCACAACATGGCGCGAGGTGTACCCATGCTGCGCCATTCGCAGGATGGCATTAACCGCGTCCATGTGCCGGCCGGCCCGCGTGTAGAAGTACACGAATGTTTCGAGCAGCTTCGCGTCCGGCGCGAGCGGCACGCCGTAGCGCGCGCCCGTGGCAAGGTTCACGCCATCCAGCGCCCGCAGCATTGCAAACAGCTGGCCCTCGTTGCGCTTGACGACTCCAATGCCGCGGTAGGGCGCGAGAATACGGTCGCGCGCGGCCTCGGCCATTCCCACGCTCTCGGGCTCATGCGAGCGGAGCAGCACCTTGATGAACAGCGTGAGAACGGCCATGTCGCTGACGTACCCGCGGCGCTGGAAGTCCATGTAGATGCTGCGAGAGCTCTCGACCTTGAACCCGGCGTCATACTTCAGGCGCAGAATGTAGGTTGCGCGGTCTGGCCGCGCCACGGCATTGACCTTGGCCCAAGTCTCTGGGCAGCGGGCGCGGTACGCGAGCTCGAGCAGCATGTTCCACGCGCCGGAGTCTTGGGAGCCCCGCAAGCTGGGCCACAGGCGAGTGAACTCCCCGCGCCAGGGGCGGCCCGCGCTGTGGTGGTGCAGCAGCAGCTGCGCGTGCTCGCGCGCCGTCAGCGGCAGGCCCGCTGCCTCGACCAGCGGCACGACTGCCGCACACAGCGGCGCCTGGGCCAGCGACTCGCTGAGCAGCCGCTCAAGGTGCGCGGCAGCGATGTACTGCGCCTGCGTGTTGTGGGCCGCGCCCGGCAGCGCGCTCAGCGCGGCCAGCACCTTCTTCGGGTCCAGCACAGGCCGGTATATTTCTCGGAGCAGGCGGTTGTACGCCGCGGACGGTGCGCCAGGATGTTTTGGCGCGGCCATCCGCTGCCGGCGCACGGCGGCCAGCTCGGCCGACGACTCGGTGAGCATGTGCCGGCGGATCACGGCATGGTCTGCCGGCAGTCCTAGCGTGGGAGCCAGGACATGCATCTGCTCGGCCACGGCCTCGTCCAGCCGCTTGGAGTACTCGGAGTGCAGATCGAGCTTGCGCATCGGCCCCGGCGTGAACGCCTTGCCGGGGACCCAGTCAGAGAAGCTTCGGCGCGGCCATTGTCGTAGCAGCATTCATATTTGTTTCCGGTTCAGTTCGAACATGCTGGCCGGGCTATGCTGGGTGGTTATCCCGGCGGTTTGGTGGTGTGACCTGGCCGTATGTAGTAACATTTTTCAGTCCGCGGTTTTTCAGCACTCCACCCATCTCAGCGGCTCGCGGCGCGGAATAAGGATGAAGTTGCAGACGTCCGCCACGCAGGTCGCGCTACGCACCGCGACCCTGCTCCGTGCTACCCACCGCAACGGCCCGGCCCCGATCCTCGAGCCCACATGGTACCGGGCCGTGCTTGCCAACCCGCCAACGCACCAGCTGCTGCCCCGGCTCCGCAAGCTCGAGGCGCAGCTGGTCCAGGACCGCGAGCTCGCGCGCGAGAAAACCGCAAGGGGGTTCTACGTCACCCGGAACAAGGGCCGCTTCAGCACCAAGGCCAAGCACCTCTACAAACTGCCCAAGCTGCAGTACGCCGCCGACGCCATACGACACCTTTTTTACACGAACCACCCCTGGGAAATGGCGCGCCCGCGCAACGTGATCGAGCGGCCGCACGAGACCCCGATCAGCCTCCGCGACTGGTCCTCGATCGTCCAGCCCGGCCTGCGCCTCTCCGGCGAGTCCGTGGTCCAGCGCACGCTCTGGCTCGCAAAACGCCCGGCATACAAGCAGGACCACCGCGACGACTGGTTCCCGGCCTACGAGCAGGCCCGCCTCGAGTTCTACCGTCTCCGCATGCGCGAGTTCGCCGAGCAGCAGGTCGCGGCCGAGGAGGCGCTGATGAACGGTGCGGTGTTCGGCCCCTCCGCATGGGACACGGGCCTCGCGCAGGAGCAGAAGTACATCAAAAAGTTTGTGGACGATGCTGTGGAGGCCACCAAGAACCTTAACGCGCGCCGCGCCAACGCCGTCTCGTCCGAAGAGATCCCCGACGAGTCCGCAGACTCCGACGCACCGCTCACACAATCATGATCGGAGAGCATATGTACATAAATTATTCACTAGCTAGTAGACCGAATCAGCGTTACGCAGCGCCACTGCTGAGCCTCGCGGGGGGGTGGCCGCTGGCTTGGACAACTCAAGCCAGCGATGGGCTAGTAGAACGGGCTCCACCCGCAGAACATCACCGCAAGATTTGCCGGGTCACGCGCCCGCGACACAAGATCCCGCACGGTTGCGTCTGCACTCAGACTGCTCTGCAGCTTCTGCCGCACTCCTCGCAGCGCCGCCTCCGCCTGGCCGGTCGTCCCACTGCTGTCGGGCCGCTTCGTGTCGGCATCGCTGGCCTTAGCCTTCTTCACCCGTAGAGCAGGAAGCCGCCATGAGTACAGCGCGTCGTGCTTAAGGACCTCGAGTACCGTCAAGATGCGGCTGCTGTGCTCCCGCACCAGACTTAGCGTTGTGGTCGCCGATACTGTGTAGGGGCCTCGCACGCCACACACTCCCATTCCGTCGACCATGTCCCGGGTTAACCGGAACGGGACCGTCTCGGGTACCGACAAAAGCCGGCCCTGGTCAAATGCAATTCCAAGATCGATGTGCACAACCTCGCCACTCGCAGTGTCAACAAGGAGGTTCGAGCAGTGCCGGTCGCCAAGACCAACAACATATCCAACAATCGACATCACCGCCGTTGAACGGCACCAATTCGTCTTCGCCGCTAGCCAGCTCGACACGTCGGGCTTCTCCGCGGGCCACAGCCTTCGCATCTGCGGCGGCGTGTGCTCCATCACATCCGAATACGTAGCCAAGCGTGTCTCCCGATCCCCGCGCTGGACATCACGCATCGCTCCACGAGCTTCTGATAGCGAGTACTCACTAGGCCCGCCAAGCTTTCTGTGCAGCGGCTCAAGCACCTCTTGCAAACTCCGCGTGTCTTCTACAAACTCAATTGCCCCGCCAGCGGGGCCCAAGGGAATGACATTATACGTGCGCACTCGCAGTCGGTTGCCTCTCGAAGTATGAAGAATCCGGTTCGCAATATTGAATACTTGCTGCATGATCGCATCCTGTCGCAGGTCGTCGGTACCATGCTTAAGAACCATGTGTTTGGTAGTCCCCTCGGAGTCGACAAGAGTTAGAATCTTCGGACTTGAAAGACCGCCAGCGATCGCGACGTCGCTTCCAACATTCGTAATTGTCGGAATACTGCTGTAATCACCAAAAAGCGAGGGTACTATCGAAGACGTCGGAATGGGAAGTGAGAGTTTGACTAGATCTCGCCGCCACCACCGATCGGTTTCGGCCCCAAACTTCCTCAGACTCATGCTCTTCGACTTCTTATCCACCGGATGTTTCATTAACGTAACCATCTGCTTAGCAAGCGCAGATAAATCTCGCAGCAACCGCGATTTATTCGGCATTGCTCTTACTCGCTCCATGATCATCTTTGCCGAGCTCTTACGCTCCATTGATAATGCGTCCGATGCAGCGGCCGACCAGTACAGGTTCACCAACTGCCACAGCGTGTGGTGCGGGTGCCACTGAAGGCAGCTCGTAATCACCAGCTGGAGTGCTCTTTGGAAATAGTCGCCCGACTTGCTGAGCCGCGAAGAGAGTTGGTTCATCCAGGGCAAAAATTTGCGTGACAAAATCATCATCATATCCCCCTCGCTCAACATTTTGTAGATTAGCTGATTCACTTCTCCCTCTTCAATCACTTCGAGCCACAGGGCGATGAACTTGTCCATGTCTTCCAGATAGGTGTCACCCGCACTCAAACTCTTCAGGTAGCTCTCTACTGACTTCAGTGTCAAATGCTTTTTTCGGTTCGATAGAGAGCTGTAATCAAGGGTCTCGCTGGTCAGCGCTCTTTGAACCTGATGCATTTTTCGGCTCACCGCCTCCTTGTCCTCTTTTGATTCTGACACGACATCCTTCAAGTGACTGAGCTCGCGCTGCCTTTGCATTCTCGTTCGCCCAAGGTCTTCAAGATCCTCGTTCAAATCGGAATCATGGCTAGCGGCATCGCAAAAATGGGCAAAAGCGTGATAGACATACTCTTGGTCCATTTCATGGACATGCTGCTCCGCCTCTAGAAAGTAATTCTTCAAAATGATGTCGTCCGGTTCATGTCTTGCCCCGCGGGCCCATGTTCCAAGCCTGGAATATATTTTTGCAATGGTATAGTCTCCATCAATACCACTAACACTACCAGTATTACTGGTCATATCTAGCTGATCCATGAGCGGCTTATTCGCAAGCATGCTTTGCAGCATTGAAATGGCCAGGGACTGGTCGCCAAGAGACCATGCAGTGTGCGATGCCTCAACTGAGCTGATAACGCTGATGAAGGAATTATTATTGTCATCAGAGAGCTTTTCGAGCTTTATGGCGTATTTTGCCGCCTCGTTGAACTCGCCCGCGCTTCTCAGTGAGGCGGTAAATATCTGCAGCTCTCTCGCAAGCCGCTTTTGATCTTGGCTCCGTACTGCCAGTAGCTCACGCCCCTGCATAACCACAGGTGAGGTATCACTAGAGATTCTTGCCTTCATAGCACCAAATATCTTCGGGAACCTGAGATTGAGCTGAGCCAGTCGCGAAAAAGCTTGTGATTCATCACTATGCCCGCTGAAAAAATCAAAGAGAGGTCCAAATATTCGATCTTCCTTACTCATAGGAGGATCTCTCGAGCCATCAGTTGAAGTTGACGGTAAGTCCCACAGCTGCAGCCACCAGGCCTGCTTATAATCATAAAAGTCTCTGAGCTTCAAAGTTTTATTGGCCAAGGCCCAGATCCCTGTGTTCTCAAACGCGTGTTGCAGCCTCGTGCTATCGCCGCTTGCTTCGAAACTGACCAACTCAAAATCCAACTGTTGCCATGGAGACTGAAAGTCTAGAGCAGACAAGCGCATCGTCTCGGGTTTAGCGGCAGTCAAGAGGATGTTATGCATATCAGAATCTGGAGATAGCCGATAAAAGATTCGAAGATCTTCAAGCATGGAGTTCGGCAACGATACTGGATCCATATTCCACAGATGCTCCACGCAAGCAATGCCCAGCTCAATGAATTCTAAGCCAACTTGCTTGCACGCCCGAATGACTGCTTCCTCTGGGCATAAAATTTGCTTTGTGCGTTCGTAGTATCTTTGAACAGTTCGAAGTGCTAGCAGACGCTCGTCCGGGGCCCTACTTTCAAGAAGCGCTGTAACATGAGGTGCATCCTCTGCTTCCAATCCTGATAACAAGAGAGGTAGAAAGTCCGATATGAGCTCAGGAACCTCTTCGAAGATAGCCGCGTCAATGCTCGGGAGGCTCAGCTTATCGAGTGCTACAGCGGCAAGCCGAGAAGCAGAAGTGTAGATGCTCGGAAGCGGCATTGCAGAGGCATATCGTGGATTTGGGATTCTCGTAGGGCTCAACGTTCGCGGAAGCAGGTCTAAAGTGATATCAAAGGCCTTCATGAAGCGATGAAGGTGCCATTTCTTCGAGTAGGGAAGTCGAGAATATACTATTTCGAGTTCTGCACGAAGGGATTGAGGCTCCTTTCCTGGTACAGCAGTGGAATGGGGAGTCAGATCACCGACCTCAGCCGCTAACTGCCCTATGAAACTCATCCAATTAGCATTCTCATTGGCCTTAAGTCTATAAGTCCAGACTTGTAAAGCTCGCGCGAGCTCTTTCACGTCAGAGCGTTCAAGAAAAACATCAAGAAAGGTTTGAGCGTGCTTAGCAGCGGCCCTCATAAGACCTCGAAAGGCTAAAGTCCATATCTCATAAGTCGCATGCTCTCCTTCATTCAAGAGATCTAGAACGAGGCTTGGAAATTCGGCGGGATCGGTATAGTCTGCATGGGGAGTTGTGAGCCTCATTATGCTGGGGCTCGAACCTTCAGTCTCCGCTAAATTCGCTGCCAAGTCTTCAAACCCTGCAAACGCCAGATCAGCTGCCATGGAGGAGTACTTCTCGACATCATCCGAATCAGTGAATAGCGTTGCCAGCAAAGATTCGATCTCCTTGAGTCGAGGCTTATGTGAAATCGAGTGAGCGAGCACGCCGATACCTCTAATGCACACCTTCAGCAGGCTCGACTCGATTTTGGGAGCATGAGCTCGCAAGAAAAAACAACACATCTTCATGCATTCGATTTTTTCATCGATACTACCGATATAAGTGCAGCCTCTCATCATGTCTTCTAGAAGCTCCGCCGCATCGTCATCATCTAAAGACTGCGGGGAGGTCACAAGTCGTGTATAGGAAAGCTCCACATCCGCAACGGCCGATGTGGCAGCAAAGTATTGAGCAATCGGTTCAAACATTGCTGAATACTCACCAAATAGTATTGGCGTGGCTAGACATTCAACAATATTCTTGCCAGAACCCATATTGAGCATACTTACGACTCTTTGCTGATCGTTGGGATAAAGGGCCTTCTTTTGCAAAAGGTATGAAATGATTTTCGCGGGGCTGGATCCCCTGACCATCAGCAAGAACCCAGCTGGTTTTTGCGTGGCATCCGGAAGAGAGAGCAGAACTGTGAGGGCAAATGAATCACTGCTAATAGAAGCGGGAATGGAGAATAGTGCATTCTCAGTGCTACTTCCCTGAATTAGCTCAGTTAGCCCTTCGCTGGGGATCAATAGCTCAGCTAATGAGGGCCGAAGTCGTGAGAACGGGGACTGTCGAAGAATAAACCCTTTCAGATATCCCAGCAGTTGGCGAAGCTCAGGTAATCCTGTGAATAGCGGGTTTCGCAAGAACTTCAAAACGTTTCTGACGACGAATTGAGATCTCTGGAGGGTGTACGATTGAAAAATCGGCTGTAATCCCAAAAGGGCGGTGACTGGATTCGACACAATCACTGAATCAGCGTGTCCGGAAACGAGAGTTCCTATAGAGAAATCAGTGTCCTCTAATGAAGCGATCGCGAGATCCGGGCCCCGGCCAAACTCACTTTCCATAGCAATCGGGTCCATTTTTATCCGGCTTATCAGGGCAACCGCAGCTTTGGAGTAGATATGGGGCCAATGACAGTTACTGAAAAGATTAGCGAACCACTCAATCGCCCGTATATCAGAGTTGCTGATCGCATCGATATTACTGAACCTGTTAATATCCGGAGGCGGAGCTTTCGAATGCGCATTCAAAGCTATGATCCAAAGCGCGTCCCGCAAAGTTCGGGCTCCGATGAGGCCGGAGATCACCGTTCCTGGAAACTCAGTCGGGGTGTAAGCTGGTCTGGGATCGCTCATGTCGGAAGGCTCAAGGTTGGAGAGGAATTTCTCCATTTTATGAAATGTGAAAAAGTACTCTAGCTCCTCAAGGCCCTGGTTGTCGATATTGGACATTTGACAGTGGCGGCAAAAGTAAGAGCTAAGTAGCGAACTCGGGAACTCATTCACGGATCTCTGGTGCCACACGTGGAGCCTCACATTTTTGTTCTTCTGAAAGTGGGCGTCGAGTATCCGAACTTGTAGCAAAGTATTCCACAGATGCAAGCTCCCTGACGATAGAGACGGATACGAGGACTCACTCATGGTGGTTAGCAGGCTAGTGATCCGCGATACGATGCGCTCATCTATGTAATCTGGTTCCACGAATCGCGCAACGAGCCTAGATAGACAGAAGCAAGCACTCGAAGCACATTCATCGTACCTTATACAGTCCACTGCCAGCTTCCAAGCTTCAAATAGTGACGCGGAAGTCAAAAGATTTACGCGTTGAGTCAAGACAACGAACAGCCAGAAAGACCGTCTCGGCCAAACAGCGGGATCCGTAACATCAGATTCGGGTTCAGCACCGAATGCTATCGCCATCAACTCAATCTCAGTAAGCTCGGACCTTCTGCGCTTTCTGCTGGACTCAGTTTGGTGCTCA
Source organism: Entelexis gropengiesseri (assembly GCA_030579755.1). Lineage (NCBI taxonomy): Eukaryota > Fungi > Ascomycota > Dipodascomycetes > Dipodascales > Trichomonascaceae > Entelexis > Entelexis gropengiesseri. Next base: position 11,906 of record JAKTRO010000066.1, on the reverse strand, counting down.
GCTTCACCAGCGGCGTACGATAGCGCCTTGGCTGAGAAATAATTCACGAGGTCGGCTTCAGGGCTTGGTCTGAAGTATGGAAGACCCAAATGAGGCGCTGGAGCGAACTCTACCTCGCGAGATTCAATGATTTTGGGCCCGATTGCGAGGACATCGCTCTTCAGCTGCGGCACAAGACAAGAGAAAGCAAACATCTCGCGCCGCAGCCTAGTTTGGCGAGGTTTTCCAATCCCAATTATCCTCCTTCCCAGATCATGAGCCTTCTCATATCTCATTTGAGATAAATGACGAACGCAGGCCATGATGAACTGATGGCATGAAGTCTCGCGCTGCGCACCGGAGCCACAGAAGTCTTCGCACATGCTAAGTAATGCTTCAAAGCAATTACTGTCAACAGATTCTCGGGCTTCCAGCAGGAGCATAAGCGCGCGAAATAAGTCATATGTGTTCTTAGCAAACGTCAACTCGCGCTGCTCTGTCTTCAGTGCCTCGTAAGCGGCGGCCAGTATACTCACAAGCTCTGCCCATTCCTCGACTGAGACGTGCTGTATATGCTGTTTTTGCTCTACCATGGATGCTATAACACGCACATAGCGTGCAACAAGAGCTGGGTTGTTGAGAATGCGGGCTTTCGAGAATGCGGCGCGAAAGGCAGCAATCGACTCTTTTATGGCCGTGTATCTGGTTGAAGGGTTGCTGAATATGCTATTGAACGTATCATCTCCGACGTGTTTATTCTTGGAGAGCAGCTCGAGCGCATCGGCGAGCGACATCAAAGTCGCGTGGAGAACTAATTTAGGGTAAGGGTGCACACTTAAGGATCGCGTTTTGGTGTGTTTACATCTTCTGCTGCTTTTTGAATGGCTCAAGTCGCGGAGGTGGGAGGCGTGTGGGAATAAATAGCATTAAAATTAGGATGACTAGGAGGCAGCCCGTAGGAACGGCTCCAAAGGCATTTCGCGGCCCTGGGGGAGCTCGGAGAGAGACGTCGCAAGTTCGTTTATGGGCCGCAAGTCCCGGCTGTTTGCCCTTGCGTGGTCAACAACTGCCTGCAGTTGAGAGCGAATGGAAGCCGAGTCCAACGAAATGCGTGTCACGAGGTTGTGCAAGACGCGGCTTTGGGTCGACTTTATTGAGAGGTCGCCCTGTGTTTCTATGGCACTGTAAAGAGCGGCGAACGCATCGTCAACTGCGACCTGGAACCCGTACCACAGCATCGAAAGGAAAAGCTGGTAGGTATGTGCCGCAGCGCCCTGGCCCGGCTTCATTTCATTCAGCGCTAGTACCACAGTTCCGAGCGTGGCATGAAGGCTGTAATAAACGGCGCATTGGTCGCTGGAAAACAGCAGTGAGAGCGGCCACTGAATATCGAACTTAGCGGCGTCATTATCCAGCGTCACCACAGGTTCTACATGTGCAATTGTCTTGGCGAACGCTTCATCGCGGTTGCTGAAGCTCTCGATTGCCGCACTGATGTCGCCGTGTGCTGCGCAGTACTCGTCAACAAATTCACTGTGACCAAATAGTAGGACGGTGCGCAAGTACTTGAGAAGAGCCTGAACGCTCTGAGCATGCATCACCCGCGAGCGAATCAGCTCCAAAATATTATGGTGCACTTTCTCAAGAACCGATGTTAGTTGAGGCGCGGAAATTGGCACCGCAGCGGTCTTTATGAGGTCTGAGTTCTTGTCAGAGACATCTAAAAATGCGGATATGAGGTCCACAGACCCTTTGGCGTTTTGAAAGCCCAACTGCTGCACTGATAAAAGAATGCCCTCCAACAGCGATTCTCCTGGCGTACCTTCGAGGACCGGATGGGCACTGAATTCGCGGTCTAGAAGCTCATCAGACGCAAATGACGTTGAAAATACCTCCAACTCACTCAGCCATTGTTTATCAAGAGCAACGACGCATCTGTCGCACAGCTCAAGAACGTCTCTAAACCCTCCATACGACCGCGACATAACGTGTACTTCATGAATAGTTCGCGCAATGGCTACGTCCGATGCTCCAAGCTCCGAAAGCAGGTGAAGCGCCGCGTCAAAACGTCGCGTCCACGATTCAACCACCCGATTCATGATTTCGGCCGACCGAATCAGGCCAGCGTTTCGCAAAGCCGCGGGGGCAGAGGCGAGGCCGTCAAGAATCTGATTTTCGACATCGGCAAGATCGTTGAGATACCTCTCAACAACCTGATGCTCAATTGTTCGGTGGATCACGCTATGGCCCTCTGCACAGGCGTCTCGAATCTCGTTGAACCGCCGTCCGAAACTATAACCGCGATCAAATACGTCTTGTTCTGCTGGGTGCTGAAAGCGACTCGAGTCAAGGCTGGAGTCGAAGCCCGCGAGCACCAGGAACAGCTCTGCCAGCACAGCCATAAAGGACGCGCTATCATCTACGCGTCTTACTTCACGCGAAGGGTAAGCGTATGTAGTAGCCTCGATGTGCGCTCCTATTGTGCGTATCACGCGGGCTTTCAGAGGCTTCTTTAGCTCCAGAGCTAGGCACCAAATATGCTCAAAAAACTGTTATCAGTCCTATTTTGGAGCTTTGTCGCGGAACTCGTATCGTGCGGTCTAGACGAGTTATCTTAAGAGTATCGTGCGGTCATTCAATAGCTCCGGAAGCTCCGGAGCAGCCTCATATCTCCACAATCGCCGTTTAATATAATTGTACTTCATTCGGTCACTTCTAGACAAAGAAGGTCTCTAAATTATAGATTTTATTGTGTTTAAAAAAGTAATCTAATCATCACGATCGCTGACGCATCATCGTTATTCTTCAGCGCTTAGAATCACCGCTTGGTCACTATCATTGACACGCACGTTAATCGTGCTGTCTTTAGAAGCTCAGAGTGCTGACATGGGACGGCTACTCATGACTCCGAATAGTCTGGAGGTTGCTCCGGATGATGCTTCTCTGATTGATGTCGGCATGAGGAGGTTCTCAATTCAGGTGATGGTGGCATGACATCAACAACGATTACGCACTCCCGCATTTTGTAGCCGTAGAGATATTCTGCGCGGAACAAATACTGAAGACCAAAACGATACGATGAGAATCCTGCTGGCTCTCGTTTTTTGAGTTGGCAGCTGACGCTGATACGCCTGTTTGTCTTGCTTAAGGTAACATCGTTCAGCTGCGCGAGCAAAGTCGTTTCATGTGTGGTCATTGATTTGCTCCTATTCATGACTAGCACCCTTTTCTCTAGGTGCATTCGCACACATTCAATACTTACCTCTTTCGAAGGTCTGTCAAGCTCAAGCTGTACAGAGAATTTCGCAGGCCATTGAGGCAGCCGAAGCGGTAAGCGAAAACGTATAGGAGACAGATCCAGATTGCTGTGTAGAGCCATAGTTATTGGGGAACTATCAACATCAGTTGGATAGAATTCAAATGGATGCACATCGTTGATAAAGTGTTTGGAGTCTCTTCTTGAGACTTCAGCTGTGGCCCTCACTGACCAAATAACAGCAGAATTCCTCCCGCCTTCCAAAACGATGCTTGGAGGGAGTGAGCGACAATTCTCTGGGTCCAGATAAATGCTGAAGCTAGACTCTACTACTCCTGAGCCGCTCCCGTTCAAATTGACAAGTAACTCGTCGAAGTTACTTGTTTTCGCTCCCTCCCACCTCGTATATATTCTTTCATCTCCTTCCTCAAATTCGCAGACCTCTTGGCACCGAATCAGGAGGGTTACACTTTTAAACGAACATGAAGATTTTAGGAAAGTCAGAATCAGTTTGCCAGATATTGTGTCACCTGGGACGTAGAACTCCTTTACCTCGTGAAGAATAATCTTAATTCTCGCAAGCCCAAAGGAGGCCGCCTGAAGTTGGGAGCTCATACATCTCCACGACTGAGGAGTTCACGGAAGTTTAATATAAAAGCAAGGCGGGAGATCGAAATGTGGTTGCATTTGGCTCGCAGGAGCCAAACCCTGCAAAGGCAACTTTCTCAATTAATCAGCTTGTAGCTCAGAAGCGTGCACGGCCCATCTAGGTTACCGCCTTGAGGCTCTTCCATCAAGGGAAGTGGCATGACTTCAACAAAATGACAAAGCAATCCCGCACCGCTGTGAATCTCGGCGTGAAAGATGTGTTGGACGCTCTGGAGCTACTTCCGGAGCTTTTGGAGCTTGGGAGTGGCCGCTTGATATTGATATTTGAGCACACGATATTGGCTTCTCAATTCGAAATCGAATTGCGAAGCTCTCGGAGCTGTTCAAAACCTTGCTGTGGTGCTGTAGTCGGAGCCACCGCAGTCTTGGAAAACCCGCATTATTAGCATGCCTTTCGGTTTTTTAGCCGCTCTATAGGGTCTTTCTTTCTATGAAGTTAATCGCAAAGCATACAGAGCCACTCGAGGGCCGTCCCTCGCCGTGCCGTAATGATATGTCATCGAAACTGTTTTACCATTCAAGGATTTAAGCACTTCTAACGTTAGTAGTGATCTCTCTTTACGCCAAAATTTGATTGGACAAGCTCATTTATCGCCTAAGACATCAAAGCTCTATGTAGACCTGTGCTGCTAGTTATTGCCATTGTTGTGCTTTCTGCAAACGTTCGTGTTATTGATTGGATAATGCTTCGTGAATAAGTCGTTAAATAAGTTGGAAATTTAGAGAGTAAAGCGGAAGTCGAGACGCTTGTTTCCTTCCGCTTTTGTGGTCCGGATGTATTCGATTTGCTCTTCGACAGACATCCGACTCCAAATCTTCTCGTTAGCTTTGTTGCGATAAACATAGTAGTACCGCGATATCAGTACCATCACACAAGCAGCAGCCGAGATTCCCACTAGGGCCTCAAGGCCTTTCTTGTAGCGAGGCGCGTCGTCGGCCTGGAAGATATTGCTGCCAACGATGGAACCTGCTTGTGAGAACATGTTCATGAGAGCAGCACTTACAGTGCGACGGGCAACAGAGTACGAGTTTTCAGAGCTCCATGAGATAGTGATTGGCCACGACGGAGGGTAGGAGAGGGCCACAAACATGAGCCCATAGCTTCCCCAATGATCCGATAAAAACCCATTCCACCACCGCATGCAGATGATTGGGATTAGCAACCAAAATGGTGACCAGAACAGCAGAAGCCCGTTCTGCTTGTACTTCCGCGCAAGCCACGATTGGCCGACCATAACAAAGATCTCGGCGATGTTGTATGGAACCATGAGCAGATTGATGATCACAGGCTTGAACTTCATCGACTTCAAAATGATGGGCATATACTTGCTCAATGGGGTAGCGATAATATCGATGAGGAAGCGCGAAAGATAGAGCGGCCACATATCATAGTCCGTGACGGCGCGCCAGAACATCTTCAACGACACACCCTGGCGATTATTCATGGTTCCTTTGCTGGGGTCGTCGCGAAGCACGCGGTTGACCATGATCTTTTCTTCGCGCTCGGTGTACCAGCCGCGCGGGCGGTACCACTTGCGCGTAGTCGACACGGTTGATGGCATTTTGTAAGACAAGAGCCCCACAACGAGCGTGATCAGGCCTTCAATAAGGAAGATGTATCGCCATCCGGCCCAGCCTCCCGTGCCATCCATAGTCTGAATCGCTGCAGCGAGCAGGCCAGAAAATGCCTGGGTCAAGGGGTTCGCGATGTAGAATAGCGCTGAGCGAAACACGAACTCTTTGTTTGTGTAGAAGTACGAGAGCCAAGTGATTTGCTCGGGCAGAAACCCGCCTTCGAACAAGCCAACAAGGCATCGCAGCGCAAGGAAGCCTCCCTTATTCTGCATTTTGCACTGGCACACAGCGCAGATGCTCCACAGAACCACCTGAGTAGGCAAAAAGCGATCAGCGCCAACCTTTTTGGAGATCAGCTGGGACGGCAGTTCCGCCGCCAAGAAGCAAACGAGGTTCAGCGTGCTCCCAAGGTTGTAGTCGTTGGTCGTGAGGCCCAGGTCTTTGAGTAGACTCCCTGAGATTGCATTTGCAAGGTTGTATCTGTCAATATCGAGGGCGAGAAACATGAGGAACGCCCAAAACAGCGCATGAAAGTCTGACTTCAGCACTACGCGCCGCTCCTCCTCCTTAGTCCAGGTGAGGTCCGGGTCCACCAAGTGTCTATTCTCGTAGTGCGATTCTTCATACTGCTGCATCCAATACTCGCGCAGGTCTTTGTTTTGAAAAATGTGGTTGTAAGCGAGTCCACCGGAGTGGTCTTCTTCATCAGACCCGGCGGGCTCATTCACGAATAGCTCACCCTTCTTTAGAGAGGTGCCTGAATCCTCGGACTGTGCATAGGGTGCCTCCCTCACGGTATTGACGATTGGGTTTTTTTCAACATTGCCAACAGACTCATGGTCATCCTCAGGGATAGAGCTGCTGGTCGACTTGGACCGACGGCCGAGACCCCACATCGCGAATATAGCAGCAGATCGGTTCTGAAAAATTTCGGAAGCCAAGTCCTCAAAATATATAGTGCACCCCCATTGAGCTGAAAAATGCGCCTGCGCCCGCCAGGCCCGAGGCGGCTATTGATCACAACTTCGCGCGTGACCCACTCGATCGAGCAGTCTGCGCGGTCTCCGCGGTGGCACTGCCAGATAGCGGCGCCCTGCCGCGCTGGTTCGAAACGCCCAGAATCCGGCCGCTGGAGTGTATGAAGTTGTTTGGTGCTTGAGAGAGTACTAATTATGCACTATTTTGCTTCGAAAGTCCTGGCTTGCTAGCATCTTGGCAGTGCACCAAAGCTCACATCTTGCAATCTGCCTAACCCTATGTTGGCTATCGCGATTGTATCTTTACACGTGCGATGCCGCGAAATCCACCGGTCTCGAATGGCCAGAATAGGCTCGCCGATCCGGAGCAAGGGCCAATCTATAGGGCCAATTCATCACGATGGTGCAGGGGTTGAATGAATTCGATAGGCAGAATGGGGCCACTGCGGTTCCTGCATGCATGGCACACAATTGTGGGGAAATAGCGCTCACGCGCATGGGCGTGTGGCAATCGCCTAATGTTGTCGAGAAAAGTGGAAAACCAACAAGCTACAGAATACAATTCACGTATCTACAGAATACAATTCACCAAGGACTACAATTACATAGCATTAATTAGTTACGGTACGCATCGGAATACGCTCACAATGGGCTCCTCCGCGCTGCTCATGGCAAGACACATTTGGTGAGGATGGAACGTCAAAGCCCCGACCGGCGACACCTTCGACGATAAGTAGCTGGAGGTCGGGCATTTGAGCGTCGACACGCGGCGGCCCGACGTCGACCACACGCCCGCGACGCGCGACGCCGTGGCAATCACCGGGGCGTGCTCGTAGACGTCGATACACCGCATCTCGCGGGTGTGGGCGCGGAAGTAGCCGACCGGCGTGGTGCTGCGCATGTCCCACAGGCAGACCTGTCCGTCGGTGGACCCGGACACAACCTCGCGGGGCCCGCCGCGCTGCATGCGGAGGTTTATTATGCGCGAAGGGTGTCCGACCTTGAGCGAGTGGACGCCGGTGTTTGTGCGCTTCCACCGGGCGACGAGAATGCTGTTCTTGTCGAGCCGGCGGTCGTAGACGTGGATGCCGCCGTCGCTGAACCCCGCAAACACAAGGTTGCCTGCAACCTGGTCGCTTGTGATCGAGGTGGTCTGCGCACTTGTGCGCACGGGAATGTCGCCGATGGCCTGCTCGCGCGCGGCGTCCCACACGCGGATCACCCGCGCGTCGCCGCCGACGAGCAGCGCGCCGCGGCTCTGCTGCCAGTCGATGACCACCGACGGGCTCAGCGGCTGGTGGTGCACGAGGTCCGCAAACAGCCACCACGACGTCACGGTTTGCATGCCGAGCGGGCTGTTGTAGTTGCGGTACACGCGGGCCAGGCCGTCCTTGGACGCGGTCAGAAGCAGCGGCGAGTCGTCCTCGTTGAGGAGGCGGATGTCGGCGAGGCGGCGGCCGGCGGCGAAGCTGTTGAGCCGCTTCGAGTGCTGCCAGTCGAACACGGTGACGCCATCCTCGTTTGCGGCCACGAGGTGCGGCTCGTACTGCGCGAACACCAGCTTCTCCGGCGGCTTTCCGGGCATTTCGAGGCTCGAGACCTGGTTGCCCCAGGTGCCGGTGACGGCGAGGCTTTTCTGGACCTGGGTCTCGGCCATGATACGCTCGTTGCGTTCTTTGCGCCAGAGCCGCTCGAAGTACCGTTTCGAGCCGGGCTCGTCGTACTCCGGGGCCTTGAGCTGGGGCTCTCTAAAGAACTCGACGCACCACTCGCGGAAATCGGACTTCAGCGGCAGGGTCACCGATGCCGGGTCCATTGCTGCTTTGTCGCCGTTGCCGTTGGCGGTGGCGGTGGTTGCGGCTGCTGGCGGGAGGCGGCGGGCCGAGGCGGACGCAAGCGATGCGCGCGACGAGCTCGATCTGAGCTTTTGGGGGGTATGCTGCTGCTGCTCGTCGCCAATGATCCACCGGAGCGCGGCGTTGAACAGCGACTCGGACTGCGGCCGCTCGTCGGAGGCCTTGTGGACGGCCGAGGCGGCGGTGGGAACAACCGTGCCCGGCTCTAAAGCGACATGGGACTTGCGGAGCTCCGAGGGCTCGAGCAGCACCGAGACCATCTGGCGGATATCGTCCGCCAGCGGGGTGTGCATGAGCTTGAGCTGGATGTAGTCGACGATGCATTTGGCCTTTGCCTCGACGGTGGGCATGGCGTCCTCGGTGAGCACGAGCAGTGTGCGCCACAGCGCCAGGCTGACGGTGCCGTGGGCCGGACTGCGGCTGCGCATGTCGCCGCCGTACCGCGACGCGGCGAACTCTTCCTCAAGGGTTGTGAACGCACAGACCAGGAACTTGGGCTCGTAAAGAACGATGTACTGGGAGAGGTACACCACGAACTCCTGGCGGACGAGCGACGACCCGTCGAGGGCGACCGAGACGGTGGCCTTGCCGATCTTCTCGATCTCGGCGTCGTCGAGGCCGCCGCGGCTGAGGTACTGGGTGAGCGTGTACAGCGCGGCGGCGCGGAGCTCTGGGATCGGGTCGCGGAGGCGGGCAAGAACCGCTTGGATCGAGCGGTGGGGCAGGACCTCTGCGAGCAGCAGGCACGACCACTGCCGGAGCATCGGAGACTCGCCGGCGAGGCCCGACTCGAGGGCGGTGAGCAGGGGCTCGTTGTCGGCGAGCAGGCGCTGGGCCTGCGGGTGCTCGCGGGCGAACTGGGCGAGCACGAAGCAGCACATTGCCGGGTCGCCGAGCTCGCTGCGGGGGAGGCCGTGGGGCGCCGCGGGCTGCTGGGGCGCCGCGTCGGCGGTGATTAGGATGTTCACGAAGTAGAGGTAGCCCTGCTCCTTGATGAGCTCGGTCTGGACGAGGCGGTCGACGGCAATGATGCGGGCCCAGATGAACACGAGCACGGGCTTGAGCTCCGGGGCGGGGCTCTGGAGAAGCTTGAGCACGTAGATGAAGAAGCCGATGCTGAGGGCGATGCGCACCGCCTCGGGCCCGAGATCGAGGTACCGGCACAGCAGCATGAGGGCGCGAAGGCGGTGGATCTGGCTGAGGAGGACCTGGAGGAGGATCGGGAGCTGCTCGGGGGGCTTTGTGACGTCTGCGGAGCGGTATGTGAGCCACATCTCGAAGGCGGTGAGCTGCTGCTCGAAGAAGTCGCTGAACAGCCTGTTTTCCGCAGCAACGTCGGGCGGCGAGATCTGGAGCAGGCAGTGGTTGACCGCGGCGTCCCAGGCCTCCCACAGCGGGTGGTCGTGGGTGTCTGGGAGGGCTGGGGAGCTGACCGGGTGGCAGTTGTGGGCGCGCATGATGCGGCAGGCGAGCAAGAAGTTGCGGAACATGGCGGCAACGACGAGGTCCTGGCGGAACAGCCGCTTGAACAGGGCCGGGTCGAGGGCGGACCAGGCGATTGTGTCGGTGATGGCGGTGAAGATCCAGTTGAGCTCGCCGAGCGGGGTGCGGCGGTCGGTGATCTTGCCCGGGATCTGCACGGAGTGCGGGTCGAGCCCTGCCGCGGCGAACCCGCCGCCGTTCTGGATGAGGAACCACTTGACGCCGATGTCGACGGGGGTGGTGATGCAGCAGGTGAAGAGATCTGCCGGCAAGCTGGGGTTCATTGGCAAAATCTCGCCGGCCTGGCAGGCGCCGAGCTGGATGCACGAGTCGTAGTTGTACAATACGTCGTCGTCGACCGGGTGGGTGTGGCGCTTTGCGACGAAGTCGTTGAAGCTGTTGACGATGTTGCCCGCGCCGGAGCAGTCGTAGCAGAAGATGACCGGCGCGCCGAGCCATGTCTGGAGATCGAACACCGACAGCGGGATGTACTGGGTGTACCCCCTATTGAACACCCAGATCTCGCCGTTCGGGGTGGGCCGCGGGACGCCGTGGCCGTTGTAGTGGAAGAGGATGCGGTCGTCGCGGGCGGAGCGGCGCAGGCCCATGCAGAAGCGCTTGATGTCGTCGATGTTGGGGTCGAGGCTCTGCTTGTACTTTGTGCGGGTGCTGAGGCTCTCGTACTGGGCCTGGAGGTTCTTGCCGATCTGCTCGAGGGCCTTTTTGGTGTCGACAAACTGGAGCGGGTCGACCCACGCCTCCATTTTCGCGGCAGGCTGGGTCTTGACGATGTCCGGCGGGTCGACGCCGAGGTTGAGGCACAGCACCAGCGCCGCGTTGACGGTGCGCTGGCGGTCGGTGATGCGCCAGTCGCCGCCGCTGAGCTCGGTGGCCTCGTCCGGCGCGGCGTGCGGCTCGTGCCGCTTGTCGGCGAAGTACGAGAAGTATCCCTGCGCGAGCTGGCTCATGAACTCGCGCGAGATCACGGAGAAGCCGTGGCGCACCGAGGTGTTGTAGGCGGCGCCGTCGGCGGGGCTGTCGGCGGTCTGGCTGGACGCCGAGCTGGGCGGGCTGGGCAGCCCCGGGCTTGCGGGGTCGCCGGTGGCCATGTCTGGCGGTGGAATCCGGCCAACGGGTTTGTCGTGAGCCCCGGGACCGCCAGGGCAGGGGCGCGCGATAACGCACCGCCTATCGCCCCACCGGGGTGGATGGTGGTAGGGAGCACCTAGGGAGAATTCATTTGCGGTGGAGCGCAGTTATGTGCTTGGATTGTTGCGGCAGGGGGTCTTTGGCGGGCCGGGGTCCTGCGAGTTTGGTCTTCCCCCTGCGGTTACTCTAGTACTCTAGGTGTGGTTCTGCTGTGAAAACTGGCTGAGGTGGACGGCGGTGGACGCCAGAGTAGTAGGTTCGGTCTACTGCATATCGAACGACAATTAGCAATAAGACTTTTTTCGGAATCGCGCTAGCCAAGCTGAGAATCCAAGCTCCGTACGCACGTTAGTCATATCCTTCGAGCCTTTCATATCTCTTATTCTTATGTATGCAAAACGGGATGCATAGCACCCATCAACAGACCATAGCGACGCACCTCACTGCACATACCTAAACATAACGAATAAAACTTATAAAATCATAACGAACTGAAATCATAACGAACTTTATTACGAACTAACTTCATACCCACATGAAACCACCTGCACCGCAGCCCGTTTGCACCCATCAGCTCATCACCGCCCGCACCCAGTCGTGTTTGTCATGAGCAGACTTGTGCGGCCCGTGGCCATCGGGTGCGCGTCCGCCGCGGTGTTCTGGGGCGGGGTGTACGCGCTGCAGGAGCAGGCGGCCGTGCGCGCGGCGAACCAGCCCGTGCACCTGTCCAGCGAGTGGACGCTGGCCACAAAAACCCACATCGCCAACGCCGCGCGCGCGCTGGCGCCGGCCGACCGCGCCGGCGAGTACGAGAAGGCGCTGGCGTCGCTGCTCACCAGCCGCACCGACATCCGCACCAAGTCCGCCGACTGGCTCGCGGGCTACGCGGACCTGCTGCGCGCGCTCGGCCTGGCGCTGGTCGACGACGGCCGCCCGCAGCAGGCGCAGGAGGCGCTTGCGGCT
>JAKTRO010000065.1:0-46702 GCA_030579755.1 Entelexis gropengiesseri | reverse complement strand
CGGCTGCGGGGCGGGCGCCGCGGCCTGCGGCACCGGCCCGGACTCGGCGAGCTTCGCGACAAGCTCCTTTTTGTTGACCGGGAACGACATCATCACGTCCTCGTGCGACACATCCGCCGCGAAATTAAGGTCGAAGTTCACGGTCTGCTCGCCGCCGCCGTTCGCGATCTTGAACACGATCGGCATGACAAACTGGCCCCAGCCTTTCTCGGTCACCGCAAATGGCGGTTTGTCCATCACCCGCGTCGGGCTCTGGAACGTCTCGTGCAGCTTGTACGTGACCTTGTCGAATACGGTCGCCGGATACTCGGTTTTTCCGTCAGCGCCCAGGATGTGGATGTCCACCGTCCACTGGCGCATCGGGAAGTCGCCCATGGGCGCCTCGCCGGCCAGCACGTGCTGCCGCGTGGTGATGCGCACCTTGCGCTGGATCTTCTCCACCATGATGCCCTGGTTTCGACGTCCCGCGGCGGTTGGTGCTCTCGACGCGCGCTTCGCGATCCTGCTTCCCTCCCAGTGATCCGAGGACTAAGAGTCGGGCCTGAAACGAAATGAGGAAGGGTCCCTTGCCCCTTGGACCCCGCCAGTTCTGGGGAAATCCGGCGGCGCACCGCTGGCTCGGCCGGCGCTGGGAGGCGCTTGTACGGAAGATCAAGACAGGTCTGATTTCAATGCAGGTGTGCACATTGCCGAGCGCGGCGTCGGCTTACTGGCGCAGTTCCGGGTTATTGCGGAATGTGGGGCGCATGCTAGCAGCGCGGCGCCGCCGCCGCCCGCCACAGCACGGAGCTACACTGCTCTGCAGCAGTATTAACTAAATAGGTGTACTGTCAAGAGCCGTCTAAAAAGCACGCGGCACTTAGGTAGCAGATGCTGAGCAGAGCCGACACAGCGTTGAGTCATGTGACACATTGGCTCCGGGTATGCTCGCCAGCCGTCAGCGCCGGCCCGCCAACTGCCAGCCAGCTGGCTGGCTACTGGCTGGTCCGCCAGTGTGCTCAATTAGCGAGCTCCAGGGACCCCAATTCACCACCAGGTTATTAACTATAATTCTGGTATTACTGATACTATGTAGCTGCAGCGTCTCATCCGCGCAAACAGAGTCGGCATGCTGCAGGCTAGAGCTTCTGCTGGCCAGCCGTGACAACCGCGTGTATACTTTTCGCGACGTGGTCAATGTTGTGTGTGTTGAGCCCCGCCATCGAGGCGCGCCCGTTCGGCAGCAGGTACACGTGGTACTCGTCAACAATGCGCTTGGCCTGGTCCGGCGTCAGGCCCGTGAACGAGAACATGCCGATCTGCTCGGTGATGTGGCTCCATGTGCCCGGGGTGTGGAGGTCCTCGAGCTTGGCGCGCAGCGCGTGGCGCATCTCGATGATGCGGTCGGCCATGCTCTTGACCTCGGCCTTCCACTGCTCGAACAGCTCGGGCGTGGTGAGGATTTTCGCCGCCACGCGCACGCCGAACGCCGGGCAGTTCGACACCTCCGCGCGCGTCTGCCACGCAAGCTGGCCCGTGACGTTCTGCACCGACTCCGCTGTTGCGTCCGACAGCACGACGTGGACGGCGCCGGCGCGCTCGCCGTAGAGGCCCATGTTCTTCGAGAAGCTCTGGCACACCAGCAGGTCGATCTTCTGCTCAACGAAGTAGCGCACCGCCCACGCGTCGCGGTCGAGGTCGCCCGACGCGAAGCCCTGGTACGCGCAGTCGAAGAACGCAAACAGCTTGCGCTCCTTAATGACCCGCGCGATCTCCTTCCACTGCTCGCGCGTCGGGTCCATGCCGGTCGGGTTGTGCGCGCACGCGTGCAGCAGCACCGTGTCGCCCTCGCGCGGCTCGCTCTTCAGCGTGCTGATCAGCGCCTCGAAGTTCAGCCGCCGCGCCTTGCCGTCCCAGTACGGGTACTGCTTCACCTCGTGGCCCGTGTACGAGAAGATCAGCGAGTGGTTGCCCCACGTCGGCGTCGGCAGCCACACGCGCTTCGACTCCTTCTTGTACGGCGTGAACCGCGCCAGCAGCACCGCGCCCATGTGGTTGGCGCCGGTCCCGCTCAGCGTCTGCACGCTCGCCACGCGCGACAGGTCGACGTCGTTGCCGAGAATGAGCTTGGCCGCCGCCGTGCGGAACTCGCTGAGTCCCTCGAGCGGCAGGTACTCGTGGTCTTCCTTCGGGTCGCTCGCAAGCAGCTCAGACACCTTGCGCACCACCGGCAGCACCCACGGCACGCCCTCATCTGAGCGGTACGCGCCGATGCCGAGGTCGGCCTTGTCGGTGGCGGGGTCCGCCCGGTACCGCGCCGCAAGATTGAAAATTGGGTCGCCCGCAGACTCGGTTGCTGCAATCGCGCTCATTGATGTGGTTCCGAACTTTGGTGCGGGTGTGAGTCTTTATAGCGGGGTATGACCAGGCTGGGCTAGGTCCCAGCGCCGGCGCCGCCCTGGCCTGGCCGATGCGCCCTTCATCTCAGTTTTGCGCGCAGCCACGACCCAGCCGGCCGCATAAACAAATACATAGAACCGAGCTAAACTCGCAGAGTGTGTATTTAATGCCTAATTAAATATTCCATGTTTCGGGAGAGCCCTGGTTGCCGAGGTCTAATCCTGCGTAGGTCTCCCAGCCGCGAAACCAGCCCTTGCTGCTAGTGGCAGAGAGTATGCGAGCTCACGAAAATGTTCAAATGGGTGGTGATATTCCCCTGCATTGGTTCATCTGCGATCCTGCTATGGGTTATGGGTGCTCTCGAGCATCTACCGCATACTCGCTACCGCACCAGCCCAATAACCTTTAACTACATCCGCTTTATCGACCTCAATTCTCTGGTCCTTGAACAGAGCTCAAGCACAACGAGCCAGCACGCGCATTAATAAAAACGTATATATCATTACTATACACAGCGCCACAAGATCGGCCTAGAGCCCGCCAAGCCCATCTTGTCGCAGCCTGTCTGAGCACACAGCTGCGCATGCAATTGCCTACTCCACAGTCGGTTTCGAGTTGACGGCCGCGCTCGCAGTAAGGTCTGTGCCCAGGTTGCCCTTGTTCCGCAGCTCGAAGTCGGCCCTCAGCGCATTTTGGATTTTTGTCGTTGCTTGCTTGGCAAACTGGAACGCGGTCTCGCAGTACCCCATCACCTCCTCGGTCGAGAGCTCTGCTCCACCGGCCTTCGTGATCTGACACAGGTCGCGGTCCTTGTTCACGGTTATGATCATTCCACCATCGCGGAGCGCCTGCTCCTTGGCGGTGGCATCCATAACTGCAATCACGCGCAGCGGGTTGCCCTCCCGCGGCACGCTCGAGCCATTCTCCACCTCTGAGTCCGATTCTTCGTCATTCTCATCTTCGTTGTTCTCTTGGCTGGCCATTGGCGAGGCAATAAAGCTCCACGACACGCAGATCGGAGCATGCAGCACCGACAGCGGCACCGGCGGACGCTCGGTTATGTCGTGTACAATAACCCGGTCGCCGTCGATCGACGTGTCTGGCCGCTTGAAGTGCATCAGCGCGGCAACCGCGCCAATGCAGCTGGCATCCACCAGCCCTCCATCGTAGTTGAGGTAGTGGATGTCCACCCGGACCATCCAGCACCGCGACCCGGCAACTATGCACAGGCTCTCGAGGTCCAGGGCGTTAGACCGGCGAATCGCCTTCTCGATCATGCGCGAAACAACGATCTCTTCCTCTCCGGCCGCGCCGTCGCCCTCGAAATCAGGCGACGCCATAGCACTCACATCCGTCGTGATATGAAGCAGCCCCTCGAACGGGCGCTCGGGCCGGGGATCAGCAACCTCGGCACTGACTTGGGCCACCAGCCATGTGTTTCCCAGCCGCACCTCGACGTGGCCGTACTCAGCGCCGAACGCAAGGTCGAGCTCGCGCGGTTGGCTGAGCGCGCGGCCATCAAGACGCTTGTGCTCGGTGAAGAGCAGCTCCCGCAGGAACTCCTCCTCGATGTTGCTGGCGCTCATGGCTTTCGGACGTTCGTGGGCCTTTTTGGTGGGCCAAAGCGTGCAAAATGCGGTTTGAAGTGGTTCAGGGTTAGGCTCGCCGCGATGATTAGTGTGGTTGATAAGTTATGTGCACCGGACATTCAGTATTAACACAAGAAACTAGATTATGACAGTATGCCAGCAATAATTTAATGCATAGCGAGGCTAGTCGACCTCATCAATTGTGCTCGAGGGTGCGGGCTCGCCCTCGCCAGCCGCCTCGAGCGCGCTCAGGCGGTCCTGCTCGGCCATCTCCGCCTCCAGCTCTGCGCGCTTGCTCGCCCACTCGCTCTCGTCGTAGATCTTGCTCTCGACCTGAAGCACCCCAGAGTCGCCAAGCTTCGCAACGGTCTCCTCAGCCTCGTCGATCTTCATTGTGGCCAGCACATCGTTGATCTTGCTCAACTGGCGCGTCGCAATCGCCTCCTTCAGCTCGGCGCCGAACCCGTCGTAGATCGCGCGGCCCTCGCTCCCTTCCTCGGGAATCCCAATCACGAGCTCGGTGTCTGGGTCCACGGGGTGCAGCTGGATCGCCTCTTCGCCCGGATCCTCGGCCTCGGCCTCGGCCTTCAGAATGCGGCACCGGGTCCGGATATGCGTGTAGGTCTTCTCGACGTCGTCGGCAAACGCCTGCGCCGCCGGGTGCGACTTGTCCAGCACCTTGCTGAAAAATAGTCGCACGCCGTCCTTGCCGAGCACCGCGCTGTACTGGATCAGCAGCGCGTTCCACACCACCTGCTCCGTCATCTTCGTGTCGCCGGCAAGCTCATGATCGAACGCGCTCATGGTGAGCGCGTCCTTCTGGCCCTCGGTCACAATCCACGGGTGCTGCATCAGAAACTTGAACGCCGCCTGCATGTCGCCCTTCGGCACCTCGCCAAACTCCGCCGTCTCGGGAAGCAGCTCCTCGAGCCCGTCCTCGTTCACGCGCGGCTTCCGGCGCTCGCTCGGCTTGTTCAGGACCTCGACTGCCGACTCGGTCTTTGTCGACGGTGCAGCAGTGCCCGTACTGGTGCTGGCGTTGTTGGCGTTGTTGGCGTCCTTGGGCGCAGCGGTGCTCGAGGCCTCCGACTTGTTGGCCTGGTTATACACAATTGTCGAGTCCCAGCCCGTGCGGATGTCGTCGGCAGTGATGTGCTGCTTGCGCTCCTCCTCTATCTTATCCTTCTCAGCCTGCTCGTCGCGCATCGCCCCAACAATCATCTCGCGGTGCTCCTTCAGTTTGCCGAGCACAACGTCGGGGTTGCCGCCCTCGGCAACAATCTGCGTGAGCATGCTCTCAATCATGTCGTCGTAGCGCGGCTGCTGCGGGCTCGTCGCCAGCGCGGGCTTTTGTTTGTTGTCGACCTTTGCAGTTAGCGCGACGTCGCTAGGGATGTCTATGCCAAGCTTGCGCGCGTGGCTGTCACCGGCGGCGATCAGGGCATCCACGCGTTTGAGCAGGTCCGCATTGGTCTCGAGGTTCACCTCGAGCTGCGCGAGCCGGAACTTCGCCTGCTCGCGTTTCTCGTGGATATCGCGCTGCTTCCAGCGGATAAACGACTTCTTGTCCACATTAGGGTGGACCTCGATGTCGCTGTCGTCGCTGAGCTCAAGCTTGTCCCACTTCGAATAATCTACAACCATGGCGGCAAATATCCAGCGATGGGGCCACCGCGTTCGCACTGGCCGTATATTTATTAGATACCGTCCAGCCCCGGGTTAGGGCCGGGCACCGCCTGTGGTGGATGCGAGTCCGCCGGCCAAGCAACCTGCCGCTTCTGCCTCTTCATGAGCCTTAGACAAGAGCAATTATTGGAAACTAGGAATGCCGAGGTTTACGGAATTCGAGCTGCTGCGCGTTAACACACGGGCCCGGCAGTAGCAGTGCACCACCGCTCGCGTTCTAGATGGTTCGCGACATTCCTTGAACTTCTAACCCCCCCTTCACCAATTATCCGCGGCAAAAAAACAAGCGCATCGAAGCAGAACAATGCAGTAGAAATACATAAGTGATCATAAATAAAACGTCCAGCAGCAGGCGGCATCAGCGGTAGAAATCGGGCCGCTTCATGTTGATCCCGTAGTCGCCGAGAATCCCGCTAAGGCTCTCCATTGTCAGGACGGTGCGGCCCGAGCTAGCGCCCTGGTTGCCTCGCGACTTGCTGCCCGTGCTGGTGCCTGCCTGAGCGCGGATCCGTGAGTACTGGTACGCGTCGTTGGCAATGTCGGAAATGAACCTCTGCGTGGCCAGCGCCAGCAGTCGCTTGATCCGCTGGTCGTTCGTCTTCAAGCCGGAGCGCGTGAGGTAGTAGTCGGTCACGGCGTCGGGAATGATTGGCGCAAACTCGTCCATCGATTCCAGCAGCTCTTTGAGCGACTTCTCCCGCCGCTCAAACAGCGGCTTGAGCAGCGTCTGGTCAAACGACGGGTCAATAACGGGCTCGCGCACCGCGCCCTCGGTCTCCGCGGGCTCGTCCTCGCGGCCCGACATCTCGGCATCCTCGACCTCGACATCGCCAACTTCGGCATCCTCCACTTCAGCGTCAGCAGCCTGATCCTCGGCTTGGGATGCCTCGGCGGGCTCTTGGGGAGTAGCGTCTACTCCGGGCTCTGCAGAGAGCTCAGAGTGGTCCTCGACTGACTCTTCTTTGACGTCGCCAGGCATTGTCGCGGGGGGTGAGCTCAAGCGAGATGCTAACGTAATAGCATTCTTAGCTGGTGAACAACCAGGCAGGCGAGGCTCCAGCACAAAGCAGCTCTGCGTTTACGGTGAGTAGATCTCGGGTCGCTAAAACGTAGGCGGGCCCCTAAAACATAGGTTAAATTAGCTTATATGGCAGATTACAGCTTCAACCGCTCGAACTCGGTGATCACAGCGTCAAGACCCTTGAGCTCGGCCTCATAGCCCTCGAGCTTCTTGTCGTTCTGCTCGCGCACGCTCTCCTTCACCTTCTCGGTGTAGCCGGCAACCTGGGTCTGCTTGACGACGTTGGCCTGCTGCTGCTGGACCTTGGCAATCTTCGCCTTGGCCTTGCTGATCTCCTCGTCGAGGTCGACGTGGCCCTTCACCAGCAAAAATACGCGCACCGTGGGGCTCACCGTTGCCACAACGCAGCCCGCGGGGGTCTCCGAGTCCTGCGTGACCTGGAGCTTCGCCGCCTGCTTCACGATCGACAGAATCGCCTGCTCCTGGGCCGCCAGCATGCTATGCGCAGAGCCCTCGGCGCTGACAATCATCTCGCCGTTCTTGGCAATGCCGTAGTCGGCGAACAGCGAGCGCGCTGCCTTGGCGACCTCAAGCACAAGCGTGTATGCCTGGTCTGCCTCCTCGTTGAACAGCTGCTCGTTCGGGTACGGCGCCAAAGCAATGGTTTCCGGCGCCTTGACGCCGGCCGGCTTGGGCAAGCGCTGCCAGAGCTCCTCAGTGACAAACGGCATGAAAGGGTGGATGAGGCGCAGCGCGCCGTCGAGACACGTGTAGAGCGTGTCCTGGGCGCTCTGCTTCTCGTCGGGCGTGCCTTCCATGATGATCGGCTTCGAGTTCTCGATGTAAACGTCGCACAGCTCGTACAGCCAGTACTGGTACACCGACATCGTAGCCTCCATGAACTGGCGCTTCTCGATGTGCTCGCTCGTCACCTTGCCGGCCACCGACAGCTTGTGGAGGATCCACTTTTCGGCCAGGCTCTTGCCCTCGTGCGACTTCGCCGGCGGCTGGTAGTCGGGGCCGAGACGCATGAGCGCGTACTTTGTGGCCTGGTAGATCTTGTTGCAGAACTTGCGGTAGCCCTCGACACGGTAGATGTCCAGGTTGATGTCGCGGCCGCCAGTGGTCAGCGCGCACATCGCAAACCGCAGGGCATCGGTGCCACACTCGGGAATGCCGTTGGGGAAGCTCATTGTCTGGCCGTCCGACGCGCGCTTGATCTCGCGCGGGTCGAGGTTGCCGAGCTTCAGCTTGTCGTGGAGGCTCTGCAGCGAGATGCCGTTGATCACGTCGAGCGGGTCGACAACGTTGCCCAGCGACTTCGACATCTTGCGGCCCTGCGCGTCGCGCACAATCGAGTGGCAGTATACTTCGGTGAAGGGCACCTCGCCCACCAGCTTCAGCGAAAGCATGATCATGCGCGTGATCCAAAAGAACAGGATATCCCAGCCGGTTTCAAGCAGCGACATCGGGTGGAACAGCGACCAGTCAAGGTTGTTCTCGATGTTGGGCCAGCCCAACGTGCTCAGCGGCCACAGCCCCGAGCTGAACCATGTGTCGAGCACGTCCTCGTCCTGGAACAGCTTGACGTCGTGGCCAGGGAACTTCGCCCGCGCCTTCTCGTAGGCCTCGGCCTCGGAGCGGCCGGCCACCCAGTTTGCCGACTCTGAGCTGTTAAGCGCCTTGCCGTCGAGCTCGACGAGATACACCGGGCACCGGTGGCCCCACCACAGCTGGCGCGAAATGCACCAGTCCTGGATGTTCTCGAGCCACCGGAAGTACTCGTTCTCGGACTGCTTCGGCGCGATTGTGGTCTTGCCCTGGCGCACGGCGTCGATCGCCAGCTGCGCCGGCTCGGCCATCGCGACCCACCACTGCGGCTTCATGATCGGCTCGATGATATCGCCGCTCTTCTCGCAGGTCGGGATCGTCATCGGGTTCTCCTCCTGGCCAACGTACAGCCCGCGCTCCTTCAGGTCCTCGATGACCTTGCTGCGCGCGTCGAATCGCTTCAGTCCCGCGTAGGGGCCGGCATGCTCGTTCAGCGTGCCGTCGCCGTTCAAAATCGACACAAACTCGAGGTTGTGGCGCTTGCCGGTCTCGTAATCGTTGGGGTCGTGCGCGGGCGTGATCTTCACCGCACCGGTTCCAAACTCCATGTCGACGGCAACGTCGTCGAGCACAATCGGGATCTCACGGTCCAGCAGCGGGTGCTTCACCTTCTTGCCGTGCAGGTGGGTGTACCGCGGGTCCTTCGGGTGGATCGCCACGGCGGTGTCGCCAAACACCGTCTCCGGACGCGTGGTCGCAACCACCAGCCGCTCGTCGCTGCCCACCACCGGGTACGCAAACGACGTGAGCACGCCGAACTCCACGGGCTCGTCGTAGCCGGGGACGTTGAGCTTGGTGCGGCCCGGGATCTCCTTGTTGTCGAGCTCGAGGTTCGACAGCGTCGTGCGCAGCGCCACGCTCCAGTTCACAAGCCGGTCGGCCCGGTAGATTGTGCCGTCGTCAAACAGACGCACAAACGCCTCGTTCACCGCTGCCGTGCGCTTGTCGTCGAGGGTGAACGCCTCCCGCGTCCAGTCGTACGACGCGCCGAGCGCGTTGACCTGCGACACAATGCGCTTGTGGTACTCCTCTTTCCAGTCCCACACCTTCTCCACGAACTTCTCGCGGCCGAAGTCGTGGCGCGTCTTGCGCTCCTTGTTCCAGATGTTTTTCTCCACAACGCTCTGCGTCGAGATGCCGGCGTGGTCGAACCCGGGAATAAACAGCGTCGTGCGGCCCTTCATGCGGTTGTAACGCACCAGCGTGTCCTGGAGCGAGATCGTGAGCGCGTGCCCGATGTGCAGCGCGCCGGTGACGTTCGGCGGCGGCGCCGCAATCACAAACTCGCCCTCGGGCTTGATGCGGCCATTATCAAGCTGCGGCGCAAAAAAGTTCTGCTTGCGCCACCATGCGTACCACGACGACTCCACGTTGGCTGGCACGTAGGCCTTCAGCGCGGGGTCGTCGAGCGACAGAAGCACCTTCTTCTCGCCCGGGATCGTCGCGTCGACAAACTTGGGGGCCTCCTCCTTGGGCTTCTTGGGCTCCTTGGCGTCTTTCTGCTTGGGCGCGGCCGGCTGCGACTGCTTGGCCTTCTTGGCCTCGAACTTGGCCATCTTCTCGGCCTTCTTCCGCTCTTTCTCGAGCTCTTTCTCCGTCTTCGGACGCCCGTCCGGGTGCAGAGGATTTATCGCCGGCGCTGCAGGGTTCTGCGACATGGTGTGTTTTGCTCTGACAGCAAGCCTCCGAAATGTCTGCGTTAACCGAAGCGTTGTGGAAACTGGTATACCTCCACGGCGGTGAAAAACTGCGTGTGTCAGCGCGCTATCCACGCAGAAGAGTCACTTGATGAGGTCGCGGCACTAAATTAGTCACTTCAATGGCGCAGGCCTCTAAGCGAACTACTACAATGAAATCAATGCAATGCAAATGAATTGAATAAACTAAAATGAGACTGATTTAAGAAAATATTGTGAATGTAAAAATGAGCGGATAGCGGCATCGGATGTTGTTCACACTATCTTACGCTCTTGCAAAACAAAAGTTCCCCTAGGCGCGAGATCCTCGTACTTGGGAGGCTCCAAATCGAGGTGCTCACGGGGCAATCTGTCTTGAAGATTGCCGGCTGAAATGTGCTTTCTTTCCGGGAACAGGCTCGGCTCAAGAACATCCACTGGGACCGTGAGATTGATAGTCTCAAGCGTACCCTTCTTGGCCGTAGAGGAAACTAACATGTCCAACGTCAGTTTGTATGAGACGGCAAGACTGTCGGACTTGAACGGCGGGGAGATCAGATACGGCAATGCGAAATCCTTCACCACGCTATCAAAGTTCTGGTGCTGGTCATCAACTTCAAACGGAGTATAGGAAGAGCCGAGCTCGACGTAATTGTGGTACACGTCAGCGAATCTCACATCGTTCTCGAACACTTCAACAGAGACAGCCTGTGTCAAATACACACGCAGCGCTTTGACCACCACTACACCAAGGGATGACTCGAGCTGCAACGTGAATCCCGACGGCTGATAGCCTTGGGCAATTCCCGCTCGAGGATACCCAAGCCGCACTGAAAATGTTGACTTGATGCTATCCATCGTGCTGTATCCCAGAACCACAGATCCAGGAAAGCGAAGTCCTTTAAAACGGAGTTTTGTGTCGACCTCGACCTCGGTCTCGCTAGTAAGGAACCCCAAAGCTGACAGATTGCGCGGAAGCTCTGCGCCATGAGACGGGTACACCACAAGTGGCTCGCTAGCTTCAGCAAGAACGGCGCTCATGTCATAGGCCCTTGCGTTCAACGA
The DNA here is from genome assembly GCA_030579755.1 of Entelexis gropengiesseri. Lineage (NCBI taxonomy): Eukaryota > Fungi > Ascomycota > Dipodascomycetes > Dipodascales > Trichomonascaceae > Entelexis > Entelexis gropengiesseri. The sequence continues at coordinate 35,675 of JAKTRO010000065.1, read as the reverse complement.
CCACTTAACACCAACTTCCAAGCCGTTGTTGCTAGCATTGGGAGTGTCTGGTGCTGCGAGCGATATAGTCTCGGGCAATGCGATGCTAAAGTCAAATCGATAATGACCCTTGTGCAATGTATGAGCACCCCTCGACAAGAGGTCAGCCTCAATGAGAGATTTCTTGAGCTCAAAGCGCCGCTTACTCTGCGAAACGGCATCTGGTGGCGCTTGGCCACGCGTCCCACTAATACCAAGCGGGGGCAATGAATCACCTTTCTTATCTCCAGCATTCTGAGATTCATTGGCCTCAATTGTAGCCTGTCGTGAGCTCGACGACTTCGCAACTGTCAGCAATTCGTCGCATATAATCTCAAGCTGAATATCTCTCAACTTCAGCTCGTCGGCGTACACATCTAGAATGGCCTGGCCAACGATCACGTCTCTCTCGACCCAGAAATGCTGAGGCGATTTCAGCTCAATTGCCAGGCCACAAAGGCGGGAGTTGTGAGAATCTACAATGCTCCCCATCTATACAGGTTTCTTCACTATCAAAACTCGCCTTCTAGCTCAAGAATATATACATGGGTTCATAGCGATAGAGCCGCGCCGTTAACCCCTGCCGCCATACGAGCCGTACCGCCGCTATCGACTACACCGCACGTGGTTGTGTTATTTCGCTCACAGTACCGTGTGGCCACGAAGCTGCTGAATAATGGAGAACAGCCCAGGATTCACGAAGTTCATTGGTGACCCGGGCACTGGGGGCCGCACTTATTTACGACAGCAGTTCTAGTGCCTCTCGAACGGATCGTTGTTCCATGGCAAATGCATAAGCCACTTCATCCATACTCTACGGATATTAAGTGTGCAGAATCGGTCGGACAGCCCATTAGCAGCTGGTGCGGAGATTACGTGAGGATGGTTTGAAATCCACTCCAGTGACGGCTGCAGGCCCTGGCCGCCCCAATCCGTAAGCCAATCTGAGAGATGCTTGGCACTTCCGCCCGCTATGTGCTTCGTGCAATTCAATGCCAACCAAGCATACCCCGGTGCGGCACTTTTGACCACGGTGCCTTTCCGCATCGCCAGCTGCGCCTCGCATCCACGGCGTCGTCGGAACTGGTGGATGTGTGGCGCGGTTGACCCGCTAGTGGCCAACGCAAAAACCCGTACCCAGACATTAGATTGATTGGGGTTTGGCAGTCATGTGAGGTGCGCTGCAGATTAGCCCGGGTCCACCACGCCCGGGCGGTGCACTCGGCAGAGATAAAACAGTGAATCTCGCCATTTGTGAATGAAACCTCTTCCCAGCCCAATTTGATGACGCGAGGGGCTTTATCGGTGTCCCTGGACATCTCAGAGTCTCCATTTTTCACTGATGGATCCGAGCTTCGGGGTACGGTGCTTTTCGACGCTCGAAAACATGAGCTTTTTGTCGGTCCCTTGACCGTGATGCTGACGGTCGAAGAGCGATTAGGCCGCGATATCAACAGGACTATCGTGGCAAGCAAAGTTCTTCCCGATATCCCGCCGAAGATCGATCGCGGTGGGCATGCGTATTTGTTTTCGCTGCCGATCTCCAGGAGCCTTGCAGAGTACTCCCCGTCACTCCATGTGAAGACGAAAAACGGAATCCTGGGCGTAGTTTGGATGGTCGAAGTGCGAAGCGAACCTTCAATTGGGCTCAATGCTACGACAATCGTCGAGGTATACCCGTCGCGCTCGCTTAGCTCCGTGCAATTGCCCTCAGAGCGCAGCTCCTACCGCCGAACCTCGAAGCCAATTCAAATGATCGCGTCGCTGGACGCTGCAGAGCCCCACAAACCGCGTGCCAAGCTGTTTGTCATGCTCTTTGGGCCCTCATACCGCAACCCCAAGAATGGAGAGCTTTTAGAGGTGCCGATGAACTTCAGGGTAGGAATTCCGGCCTCCGGAGTTTTCCAATCGCCATCTAAATCTCAGATCAGGCTCGACATCTCCACGGCGGCGGCAGACGCTGTCGTGCTTTCGCAGTGCTTCGTCAAGCTCATCAGCTCTACCCTCATCAAGGCGACCGGCCAGACGTACACGCAGAAGGCAGAAATATGGGAGCGCGAGCTCGACATAGTTCTTCCACGTGGAAAATCTGACTTTTCGCCCGAGATAGGCGACCTCGAGCTACCAACATGCGCGGAAACATCAGAAAGCGCGCAGTTCCTCCATAAGTACGAGATCTGCTTCACGTTCGTATTGAGGGCGCTGAACATGGAGAATCTCACGCGATGGGTTTCGGTTACCTCGCCTCTCACCATCCTTCCCACTTCGCTGGCTTACGGCGAAGAGCTGCCGCCCTACGTGGCCTAAACTGCGTCCGGCGAGGGCTGTAGGCGGGCGGGGACGCTTGCGGGATTTTTCATTCTGTTCTTCATTTGATTTTATTTATAACTCTTCTGACCATAGCCTATTTGCCGCTTAGTGTGAGCCTGGCTCTCTGTCGATCTGTAGCGCGCACCTATTGTTGTCGGCACACCGGCGGCATTCGCGAACTGCAGCCAGATTCTCACAATGAAAGAAAATCCTGAGCTTTTAGTCCGTAGCCAGCGAAGCGTTGAGCCCAGTGAGCTGGCGTCATCCCTCGACGCCCCTCGCGCCGCATCGATCGACTCTGTTTACCCTGGTTTTAACCCTTGCCAATCTGAACTTTACACCACCGTAGAGCTCCGAGTTCTTAGTGTAGAACCAAATGGCTACAACTACTATATCGTGAAAAAATCAGGCTATCGAATGGTGCTAAATTCAGTGTTTCGTTACCTTACACTTGTGCTCATATCGTGGCTGATCTGCCCGAAGCTCATCGACGCTCACACCCAAAAGAGTAATGTGCACCATGGCGGGCTACATGTGACTTAGGGTAGAGTGTGCATATTTGCTGGCGAGGCCACAATCCGCGAGCGATAGAAAAGGCATTACAGGCTCTGCTATTCAAAGTAAAGACCTGTTAGGGGTTTGATATTTGAGACCGCAGCTTGATCCCTTCTTTTTATGCTATGTACATTTTCTAGATGCTCATGAGAGCCAGCTGTCGCAGCGTTAGCTACTCGATGATCGATCTTGCAGCAACCCTTATAGCTATAATCTATTAATCACATCCTGCACGAGGATCGTGGCCAGAAAGCCTTGCCGGAGACAGCATAAATAGGTGGCATCGCCGGCTTATGGCTCCTTCTTTTCAGATTGACGTTTCGCCTCTTGATACAGCAGAATGTCTTTGAAAGCCACTTTTATTGGGCTCTTCACGCTATTGGCCTCAGTGGCAGCTTTTCTGGATGAAACAGATGATGTGACGCTCTTTGAAGACCCTGCGTTAAAAGATGTGGTGGCATACACCACTTCTTACTGGACCAAGACGGGTTCTGCCGTTGTGCAAAGTGTAACGGTAGAGCATACAATCGTGGAGTCATACGCATCTACATATGAGTCCACATATTCAACCTCTGATGGGCTCGTCATTGTTTTCAGCTTGCCAACCTCTGGACCAACGGAGTCCACGGTTACTGTTACTACGACATGCGCATCAACTTCGAGCTTGAGCTTGAGCTCTCCTTCATCAACGCCTACGACGTCGACAACGTCTTCGACCTCGCCGCTTCCTTCGTCGACAACCTCAACCTTGACACCGCCTCCAGCCACGAGCTCGCCGATACCTCCGTCCACAACGTCAAGCTCTACGTCAAGCTCTTCGCCGAGCTCTACGCCGACCTCTTCGTCAAGCACTACGTCAAGCTCTTCTCCGAGCACTACGTCAAGCTCTTCTTCGAGCTCTTCGTCAAGCTCTTCGTCAAGCTCTACGTCAACTACGAGCTCTAGTGTGTCCAGCTTGACCCCAACCTCGACTTCGACCTCGACTTCGACCTCATTTTCGGCCTCGACCTCATCAGCTTCGAGTTCAACTTTTACTATCGTCTCCACACCCTCAAGCACAACCCCGTTGGAGTCTACAATCACATCTAGCTCTACCAGCTTGTCCACGCGGGTTTCCACGTTCACATCGGTTGATTCGACTTCAAGCTCAAGTTGGTATAGTACAGTGACCACAGCAGGCAGTAGCTCTACTTCATCTGAATCTCCATCAAGCTCAGCATCGGCTCCCGTTAGCTCAACCCAGCCACTGATTTCTACAGAGCAGAAATCATCTTCGGCGTCCTCAGACTCGCCTTCGAAGCCAGTGGTCATCGTATTGAAGACAACGAGCCCGCACACACCCTTGACTAGTGGGGTATCTCATAGCTCCACGTTGGTGAAGGCCTCTAGTGTCCCCGTTCCTAGGGGCCCTAATACATTTTCCACGTATGCAAGCACTCCTAGTGGTGACAAGCAGTTCAGTACTCCGGGGCCATCATCGGTTGCAGCCTTTCCAAGTACTCCTGCATCTGGATACACATTTAGCCCACCTATTTCCTCTGGCACTTTCGCTATTCATAATGTCACGGTGAGTTTGTCGTCTGAGATCCCACCACCAAGCACGCCTCCCGGGCCTACAAGCCCTGCTCAGTCTACCCCCGATGTCCCCCCATCGAAGCCTTCAGTCACCCCTCCCGGTATCGCCTTAGCCGAGTCATCGACATCGGTTCCGCCATCGTCGTCTCCGTCTGTCCCTATTCCAGCGTCGCCAGAGCCAAGCGGTCCTCCCTCAGTACCTGCTGGCCCTTCGGTTCCTTCGGTTCCGTCGGTTCCACTGACCAACCGAGCGAATCGCATTACTCTCGGACTCACCATACCGATTGCTTTCCTGGTGCTGGCGCTATAAAAGCTACGCTACCGATTAAATCTCTATCCTCAATACCCTTTAGAACTCTGACTCGTTAATATCTGTAGCTGCCGTATATGCTGACGTTCAACATCACATTAGGGAGATCTGACGCCAGCCTTTGAGTGTAAGACTTCGGCTAAGTGATTTCTCTATTTTGCCAGCTATATTATCTTAGAGCATACATTAAATAACTATCGAATTTATTTCTTCAGCCAATAGATATTCACCTTTTATAAGAACTCCTGGGCAGCACTTCAACTGTCGGCGTGTAGTTCGAGAAAAGAGCGGGTAAAAGACTAGAGGAAGTCGGATATGCTGTGAGCTTTGTTATTTGCAGCTCAACCCAATAGTTGGTGGTGGCTTCGGCTTTGCCTCTTCAGGGGGTTCAATAGTAGCTTTCTGTCGACAAGATCATTGCTCTTACAAATCTGAGTTGCTTAAGATAGCTCCGACATGTCCTCTACATAAACGCATACGTCACATGCGGAAGAATATGCACTCGTATGCAAAGTAAGAACATATGCATCGTTTAGCATACCCTAAAGCATGCAAGTGGTGCATATGCAGCGAGTGCATTAATTGGTAGTCGAACCGCCCCATGGCGAATGCAAGAAGTATACTAGCTGGCCAGCAGCTAGCGCCGGTATATGAACGAAATGAAATCATTTACTGAGACAGCAGCGTGTGTTGTCAACAATTTTCAGCCAAACGAAGGGGTGGCGTTCTTACCTGGAACGTAGAAATAGTTCTTTTTTATGCTCGTTTGAATTGGATCGGCCAGGGGATCTCTTCACGTGAAGAAACGCATGGTCTTGCGTGGATATATAAACCCATCTTAAGAATGCAGCGAGGCATATGCCGAGGTGGCAGGCCCACTTTGCTAATGTGCGATCTCGCGGACACATTATAAATATCCGGGTGAATAGCATCATCTAAAAGTGCGTGCATCAATATGAAACTTTCTACTTTAGCGGCTTCGGCACTGTGTATTTTTCGATTCGTATCTGCTTCGACACAAAGGAGTTGGGGAAATGTTGAAGTTGGATTGGATCGGCGCGCTGAGCATCCATACAGTACATCTTATTGGACCTCTACGATTGATGGGAAACCGTCAACATTTTCGAGCGTATTCTATTCGACCATAGTCAGCACTGAGGAGAGTACTTCAACCTACCAAGACGGAGGGGAGCTGACTTTCGGGCCACCGCCTGTCGAGACAGGATCCTCAAGTATCACAACCTCCACCTCTAGTTTGACAAGTGCATCGACTTCTAGCTCTCAAAGCGGAACCGCTAGTGAGTCGGTGCCTACCTCTTCCAAACCCACTGAGACTACTTCTTCAAGCTTATCGCTGCAAAGCATCTCATCGACAATTACTAGCAGCTCATCATCAAGCTCATCGACGAGTGTCAGCTTAACGATCTCCAGCAGTCCATCAACATCGAGTGGGGTACCTGCATCGAGTAGCGCTTCCACGTCGAGCAGCGAATTTACGTCGAGCAGTGTTCTCCAATCGAGCAGTATACCTACGCCGAGCAGTGCGCCTACATCGAAGAGTGTCCCCACGTCGAGTGGCGAATCCACATCAAGCAGCATCCCCACATCGAGCGGCGTACTTGGATCGAGCAGCGCCTCCTCATCGAGCAGTATCTCTACATCGAGCGGCGTATCTGGATCAAGCAGCGTCCTCTCGTCGAGCAGTACTTCTACATCTAGCAGCGTACCTGGATCGAGCACCGTCCCCTCGTCGAGCAGTACGTCTACATCGAGCGGCGTATCTGGATCAAGCAGCGTCCTCTCGTCGAGCAGTACTTCTGCATCTAGCAGAGTACCTGAATCGTGCACCGTCCCCTCGTCGAGCAGTATCTCTACATTGAACGGCGTATCTGGATCGAGCAGTGCCCCCTCGTCGAGCAGCGCCTCTACATTGAGCAGTTTGCCTACATCGAGTAGCACACCTGGATCAAGCAGTGTATCTACATTGAGCAGCGTCCCCTCGTCCAGCAGAATTCCCACATCGAACAGTGCACCTGCATCGAGTGCACCTGCATTGAGCAGCGTGCCCACATCGAGTAGCGTGCCTAGGGTTGTTCTGAGCTCATCTTCAACGAGCAGTGGCAATATCGATACTACTCAACTGCATTTAAGCTCAACGGTCAGTGGTAGCTCTGTCGCAATCTCACCCTCATCAAAGACGTCCACAGTTTCAGGCAGTACGGAAGTTACCAGAGTGATTAGCATCTCGTCGAAGACAAACTCCCAATCTGTTGCTTCAGCTGTGTCCAGCGCTGTTTCTTCTGTAGAGAGCTTGACAGTTGCTAAATCTTCGTCCAGATCATCTCGCCCCGGATCACAGTCCAGCTATTCAAGTGCCAGCTCGGGCCAGACCTCTCCCTCTTCCCCCCGTTCAACGCCGGTCAGTGCTTCAGTAAGTGAGCCATCATCGGCCGAGTCGCATTCAAGCCGAGAATTGTCCTCCTCGAATGGACAAGTTTCGAGTAGCTCCAGTGTCTTTTCACACACTTTAAGTGATCACTCTAAAGGTCCAACTTCAAATGGTGATTTGCACTCGCATAGTACTGGTGTCTCCATTTCAAGTACCCCAGCGTCCAAGCACTTCTCGCCGAGTGAGCCCGCCTCTACTTCTGACACGTCAACGTCGACAGATTTCTCTACCAGCGTATTGCCTTCCAGCCTGCTATCAACCGGCAAGGTGGCCTCGTCATCTGTGGCATTTGTAACTTCTGGAGTCATCACAGACTCCACAGCATCTTCGTCAACCGGTCATGTGCCTAGTGAGATTCCATCTAGCAAGCAAGCAAGTCATTCCAGTGTCATATCAATTCCTGTTGAATCACACAGTCCCTCAGGCTCGAAGCCTACCTTAGCCTCATCAGAGACCGAAGGATCATCAGTTTCTCATAGATCTCTACCAAGCGGGCCGACATCTGGTGTGATTGTCACAACAGAACCTTCCTCTTCGAGCAAGCCAAATCATTATTCCGAATCTGGGAGCTTTTCAACACCCATTGATTCTAGATTCAGTGCATCGATGAGTTTGTTGACCTCCACAGCGCTAACCACAGCATTCTCTTCTAATGCCTTGAGCTCCAAGGAAAGCGTTTCTGTGACTGGCTCAGTAACACCCTCCGACAGCTTGGCTTCCAGTTCTTCTATCACAGCTTCGACATCCAGTACCTCTCTAGTCACTAGTGGGTGGATATTTGGCTCATCTTCGTCTGGACCAGCTTCCGCTAGCTCCACGTCTACCGAAGGGTCTATTTCGTCTAGCTCTACGGAATCTTCTTCCACTGGCCCGAATATTAGCAGCACAGCCTCTGTACCTCCCAGCACGTCGAGTCTTATCAGCTCTGATACAGCGACAATTGGCTCAAGCTCTAATACTGGGGAATCGCAAGCATCTACTGCGACAGCTCATACTGCGTCTGTGTCCACTACAACAAGAACAACACCCACCGGTGTACCGCCATCTAGCGCAATTGTCTCCAGTACATCTACTGTAAGTGCGACTTCTCGCACTTCAGCGTCAGTTGGGGAGCCTCACAGTGAACAGGCCTCCACTGTTCCTGGGCCCCCTTCTAGTACCACTGAGTTGAGCAGCAGTCTCTCCTCTACTTATTCGAGTCCCAATCCATCGACCGAGAAATCCTCCGTCAGCGAGACCGAGTCAGTTTCTAGCACGTCTGGATATGGAACCCAAACGGCCTCTCCATCATACTCCGTGACAGTTACTAGCCACACATCATCTGGTGGATTAGGCTCTACCGAATCTTGGCCCAACTATTCAACTGAATCTGTGGTGACTAGAAGCTCCGTTGTCACTACGATTCCTAATGCCAGCGAGTCAAAGCCAGCTGGTAGCCTTTCAACTCCAGCCTTAGGGCCATCAAGCGAGTTGGCTCCCATTTTGCCGACTTCTGAACTTGAGACTAGCACAGTGTCGGGGTCTTCTTACCAGCAGAATGGTAGTGGTGGTGGAAAATCGTCGAGGACTCAGCCAACTCATGCCGGCAGTGAGTCTACCCCAACTGAAACAATCGTTAACCCCACAACGCATTTCAGCCACGGATCCTCGCCTCAACTTCCCCCAACTTCTAAGACGGAACCAACTGCATCCATACCCGTAGAATCAGGCTCAGCAGGTGGTGTGCCCAGTACTGCGCCACTACTGAATGCGGGATCTAGGGACCGTGTGCCTATCTTTGCTGGCGTCATTGCCGTATTGGCTCTAGGCGTCTAGTGAGCTGACGCTTACCATTATAATTTGAGACTGTATTACATTTTCCGATGTAGAAAAATCAAGAAAGGTATATCTCAATGTAGCTGGGGAGTCAACCACCCACACTTCCATCACATGTGGAGGGAGCCCCTGGCAGTAACGTACAGAGCGCGCAACTCAGACGTATCGTGAAGTAAGTAAGCAAGTCAGCAAGTAAGTACATTTAAGATAGCACAAAGCTGAGTTGCCTAGATATCTTCGCAATACGCTGAAGCCTCACAAGCAGATTGAAATGTATTGATTATAGTACATATGGCACGAAAATGACATCTAATCATGTTGAAATTCGGTTAGCTCAGAGACGATTCCTGCTTTCTAAGTAATACAACTTAACACGTGATTTGAAGTCGCTACATAATACGGAGCTCGGTGCCGCAAGCCCTTTGGCCAGCGCGTCTATGCTACGTTTGATATTCTATAGGTATAGTTCCGGTTCTTTGGCCGTCATGCGTTTTCAAATTCACGAGCGGTTAATCTGTTGACTCTCATACTATTATAGGAGTAATACACCCAATAAGGTCTCATGCGAAGCTTTCTCGTCTTTACTTGGCATATTTATGCACGAGTGATCACATTGCATCTTCCGCCGTGCAGATGAGGGTTTCCACTTGTATTGCCCTGTTCTTGCATATGCATTGGAAAACGGACTACGAAGTCAACTCACAGCAAGTAGGAAGCAGGGAAAGAAGCCAAGGCCCAGAACCGTTTGAGCTCTTCGTGTACGCGCAGGTCGCTGTCGGTTTATAAGGACTGTCGTTCTCTCACTTTAGCATTATAAGCTCAGGCCGATCACGTAAATTGAGAGCGATGGTTAGCACGTGACCGTTCGAGCTGATAAGGTTGTTACACTTTCGAGCAGCTTTTCAACTGAAGAATCCCTTCTCATTCGGGGTTGTTTCTTTATTCACAAGCCTACTTCATTATGGCATCTACGTTAGTAGAAAATGTATACGACCAATAAGGCGAGTATGGCGGCATAATTAGAGCAACCACTCACGGCACCATTGTTAGCGATCTGAACACTCTGCCTGCCGCTATAGCTTTGAGTTGCAAAAGCGCCGGTAGCTGCAGTGGAAACACTTGAGCTTATGAAAACTCCTGGATACGAGTAGCCCTGAGACGATTGACTCTCGATACTCACTGTATGACCACTTGCAACGGTTTCAGCGCTCGTGCTACCTTCTGAGGTCAAAAGAGAGTTTGTCACACTAATAGGCACTGGCTCTGTTGATGCAGAGCTAATAGTGGACCCTGCGCCTGACTCCACATTACTCGGGATAGTATGCGTTTTGAAGGTTGGCACCCCACCTGTCTCCACTGGTGTCAGAGAAGTTGGTGCTGTTGCATCCGAGGTAGATAATACATCAGAAGCGAGGGTGGGGGTCTCTGCCAAACTTGCCTGTGCGGAAGAGTCGAGAGGATGTGTTCGACTAGCGCTGATATCATTTGACGGGGTACTTGCAACTGTTGTGCAAGAAATTGTCAGTGTGGTAGCACTCGACACTGTTATGGTTGATCCAAGAGTAGTTACAATCGTTGGACCGGTCACGGGAACCGTAACAGTTTGTGTCGTCGAAGCGACAATCGGCGTTCCTGAAGGACTGGTAGTGCTGTATAAAAACACACTCTCGCCACTAATGGCACTTTTTGATACAGTTTGAATGGTCGGGGTAACCTGACTAGCGGGAGTGCTGTAGATGAAGCTCAAACTGGGGCTCAAAATATAATCAGTGGACTGGACGACTAGTGTAGAAGAATCAGCTGTCCCTCTTCTGGATTCCGTCGATTCGGGCCCGTGGGGGATTGAAGCATACGACTCGGAAGCAGATACGGTCAAAGAGACGCCACTAAGCTGCGACCGTTCCGGGGATGAGAAGCTTGAGTGCACTAAAAGCGTGGAAGAACCCGAGCCCCTAGATAGATGCTCATAGCCTGTCTCTGAGGACTCTCTTATGGACTTGTGAGAGACACCTTGCGAAGAAGATGGCCAACTAAAGCTTGATGAGACCAAAGATGAAGATGTGTACTCAACTAAAGAAGACGGCTCAGGGCTGGAAAGCGACGGGGTAGAGAGTAGAGAAGACGTGTCGATTGACGTATGAATCGAGCTGAAAGGCGATGTGCTTGTGCTTGTGTAAGATCGCCCTTCGCTGGTCAAGCTCGACACGCTGCTTTTTGACACCCCAGCGGAGGAAGTCGCAGCTGACGAGCTGCCTTTGAACGGTGGGCTAGAGCTTACACTGGATGACGGCGAGGTTGATTCATTAGTCGAGAGAGTCAATGTTGAAGACGTTGAAGAAGACGTAGGTGCTTGGGAAGAGGAGAGCGAGGCCGGTGTGGATGCAAGAGAGCTCTCAGGGGATGAGGCTGACGTGGAACGAGAGCTCCAATACAAACTTGAAGGTTGCGTGGCTGGGAAGGTTTGAGAAAATATTTGCTTTGTACTCGAGATAGTAAATCCAGAGCTTGATGGCGGTTTCGAATTTGATGCAACCTCACTGCTTAGAATACCACTTGACTTTGCCTTTGCTGATGATTTTTGGATGGAAGGAGACCCCGGGGCTGAGATAGCAGATGGCTCGATAGTGCTTTGGAATGAGAAGCTCGCGGTAGAGGGTTTCGTTGTCTGATGAGATGACAGACTACTTCCAGGGACCGAAGTGCTAGAGGCTGTGGAGCTGAGAGTTGCCCAGCTGAGAGGTGTCGAGGGAGGAGCGGAGACGGTGTGATGAGAAGAGTAGAGAATCGAAAATTGACTTGAAGTGAGATCCGAAAGAGAAGATTTCAGGGTGGAGCTCGATGGCGTTACTGAAGATGACCCAGATGATATCTCAATGGATTCACTTGAGCTAGCGATCGAGCTGAAAGCAGAATGAGAAGAGCTTGGCTTACCCCCACGGCTGGAAGAATACAAAGTGCTACCACTCACATAAGGCGTACTTGCGGATGCCGATGTGGTGCTTGGAGCCAGACCAGGCGACGGGGAAGAGGAAGTAAGAGGCACGGTGCTGCTAGACGAGGACACAGTCACGGCACTCGGAGAAGACGAAGTAGAAGAAGTAGAAGTGGTACTAGTCGGTGGATTGATCACAGACTCAGTCGTACGAGTTGAATTAGCCGTGACAGTTTGGTAGCTGGTGTAGAAAACAGTCTTTCCAAATATAACTGATGAGCGCACAACTTCGGACGTGATTGTGTAAGGAACAATAAAAGTCTCAGTAGTAGTGTAGGCCGTCACCGATTGCGCATGCCAGGTGATGGTAGTCCAGGTTGTAATCGTCCAAGTCGATCCAAATGTCGTGAAATAAATGGTACCTCGCGTCCAGGGGGGTTCTGCTGCCCTTACTTCAAGAGCTGCCGGCTCAGATCTGGAATCAGCCAAAGCATTTGTGGGGAACTTAGGCAAGAGGTTTGTCGGCGTGTTCTGTGCGAGAACCCCATATTTGAGAAGAGTAATCAGGATAGCAGTAATCACAGAAGTTGAACGCATTTCACTACGCGGGAGTGTCTTGAAGACTGGTATGGTTTCGTGAAATGACAAGCCCACCTGCCACGCTGACAACTTCGTTAGTCCAAGATTCTTGGTTGCTGTATATATAACCCCTGCGTTTGCTCCAAATTTACCCAAACCATGTCTGCATTGTGCTCTGCTATGCGCTATACGGGCGGAGGTTTCACTGGGGTTTCGAGAGAAAGGCCTGGTGCAGACTAGCCCTATTTCTCTAGGGCACATTTTGTGCGCACAGACAATGAGATCGAGGGCAAGGCCTTTATCGTGCGAGGAGCAATCAAAAGGCCTTCATACGAAGCACCCTATTTGCTTATTATGTAAAATATTGAAATTCATTGGGCTCCCTCTTTTAAAAATGAAAAATGAAGCTTTGCTGAGAACAAGCTCGCATCAAAAGCTGGAATGCTGTGTGCAGCGGACTAGGCTGGTATAATTAGTGCGCATAGGCTGTATGCAAGGGTTGGTATATAAGGGTTCGGTGGTCATCTAAGAGTTCCAGCGCATGCAGCTTAATGCATATGCATGTATCTCGTGCAGGTCCGTGCGCAACGTGGCACTTCACCGAGCTCGAAGCTATGACTCAGTAGCGAGAGTGGACCTAGCTATTGAAAAATGCCAGGCTGGAGCCTAAAGTGGAAGCAAGCCTGGCCTAGGTATTAACAGCTGGCCTCCTGCCAGCCAGGGATTTGGTGGTGAGAACGACTTGCTCATCATGGGTAGGACGATCGCTAGGGGCGTTGTCACGCTGAACGGACTGGCAATACGCTACAAGGGTGCTTTAATTGGCTCTAATGGATACTAGCGCCCTGCATGACTAAAAATGGGAACGCTTGAGTGTTAGTGAAGTTAGGCAGTTCAGCAGGTAGTGCCGCATCACGCGCAGACATCGGTTCACAACGCAGAGCTGCTGCTCAGCGTAGTAGACCATACTACCGAGGCACCGCTCCAGCGGTTGGTATGCGCCTTATCTAATCGGCGCACGCCCTTCCTCCAGCCCTTGCAAAGCAAGCTACCCCTCGGAGGGACCTCCCGGAGAAGAGAGAGAGATCTGGTGGCTGAGCATGCGGGCGCGCAGCAGTGCACAGACGCACATGCACCGGGTGCTGTGGGTCATCACTGCGTGAAGGCGATGACGCAAATAATTCTAATGTGGTGTATGTAGCCGAGCCCCCGATCGTGTGGACCCTGTGAATGGGTATTTTAGAGCATCTCGAGGTGGCATAGGCCACTTCGGCGTGTAGAGAAAATTTTCTGCTTGACGCAGTGTGGAGGCCAAACCTTCACCCGGCTTAAGCACATCATCAACATGTGCTGTGTAATGATGTAGCAAATAAGAGCAGGCGATCGGTTGTTCCGAAGATTAGCGGCGAGAGACTCGCGTGGAATGGCATTAAACAGAATTCGATGAATGTGCAGCATTCTTTTCGGAGCGAACCACCAACCCAATATACCATGCTCCGATGAGGCATTTAAGACAGCATTATTTTAAGGTAGAAGTGATAGATTCGCTCGAGGCGACTTGAGAAATATCTCATTTCGAGGCGGATCCCACGAAGGGTGGTTAGGGTTCTGGGCCGCGCTACACACCGCGGTTGAACCAAACACGCTTGCCCTTGAATTCTGGCTCTAGCTTGTCACCACTGATAGCCTGGCGCTGCGGGAACACGGCGAGCGCAAACGGGAGAACCAGGAATGATGTAGAGGCAATAATGGCAAGGTTGGTCAGAGTAACAACGCGGTTCGACTTGCCGCGCAGAGGTCCCTGTTGCAGGCGGTAGAGAAGGAGCGCCGGGATCACCATGATGGGCGTTGCATTGATTGCACGGGAAAGGCCAGTCTCGCCGACGGCCAGGATTGCCGCGCGACGCGACTGGCCCAGGGGCTCGTTTGTGTCAGTGTCGCGGACGGTGATACCTCTGACGATCTCCTGGCTGCGCATGACGCCAACATTCACGAGGCCAGCGCTGACGACCGCCGCGAAGGGGATCAGGCGCGAGAGCACGGCCTTGGTGGATGGCGCGACACGGAGGCGCGCAACCAGCGGCTTGAGGCCGACGGCTATTGATACACTGCTCACGACGGCGATGGCGTAACTCTTGAGCAACTCGGCGTTCGAGATGGGCTGCGACTTGTTGGCGTTTGCAGAATTCACAGCAACGTTCAGGCTCTGGTTCGCCCACTGCCAGAAGATAGTGCCGCCCGTGGAGAGGTTAGGCGTGAGCATGCCAAGAGTTATGGCAAGGTTTGAGAGCACGTTAGAGCTCATGCGGAACGGAAGGAAAATGATCTCCCCCGTATCCGGATGGACGCTGGAGTCGACCAACTGCTTTGCGCGCCAGAAGTTCTCGTCTATCGGTGCTTTCCCCGCCTCGGCGTCGCGGAGCAGCAGCTGAGCAGCACGGATCTCGGCGTTGGAGTGAAAGAGCGTGAACGGCGATACCGCCGAGACGATGTGGCGCACGCGGCCGCTGTATGTCGTCAGGTCGTACCTACTGGCAGGCAACTCGGGCATGGTTTCGTGCTCGGTGCGCCGGTGGTGCGCTGCGTCGTAAATTATCCACCCTTTGTGTGCGGTTTAGTCGTGCGGTTCGCTCGCCTCGAGGGATGCCAGTTCTGGGCATTGGCGTGGACCTTGTTAAGACCCGGCGGTTTGCAGAGATGCTGGCGCGGCACCCGCACCGCCTGGTCCGGCTGGCCGCGCGGATCCTGCACCCGCGCGAGCGCGAGGGCCTGTCCCCCGAGAACGCTGTGCAGCGGTTTGCGTCAGCATGGGCCGCGAAGGAAGCGCTCTACAAAAGCCTGAGTCCTGCAGAGCAGGCCCAGTGCCGGTTTCCCGAGTGGCAGAAGGCCTGGGACCCGACGGTTGGTCTGTGCATGACGCATGATGCGCCACGGCCCGATGAGGTGCGGCTCTCGCTGAGCCACGATGGCGAGTACACGATCGCGATGGTTGTGCGGCAGTCAAAATAGCCTGAGCCAATCGGCTCTGCTCTGGTTGTCTGTACTGGCTGGGTCGAGCCGATCGGGTCTAAACAGTCTCCGCCAGGGAGCATAACAAGCTAAGTAGATAAAAAATTAGAGCCTAAGGCGTACAGAACTTAGCCTACTCCCATTCGACGGTGGCCGGTGGCTTCGAGGTGACGTCGTAGACCACCCGCGCGACACCAGGGACCTCGTTGACAATGCGGCGGCTCACAAGCTTGAGAAACGAGTACTCGAACTCGTACCAGTCGGCGGTCATGAAATCGCGCGTCTCGATCGCGCGCAGCGCAATGACCTGCTCGTAGGTGCGCTGGTCGCCCATCACGCCAACCGACTTCACGGGCAGCAGGCACGCAAACGCCTGGCTGATCTTGTCGTAGATCCCCGCGCGCTTAATCTCCTCGATGAAGATGTAGTCGGCCTTGCGCGCGATGTCGATCTGCGACTGCGTGACCTCGCCAAGGATGCGGATCGCAATGCCCGGGCCCGGGAACGGGTGGCGCCACACGAGGTCGTGGGGTATCCCCATGAGCTCGCCGAGCTCACGAACCTCGTCCTTGAACAGCTCGCGCAGCGGCTCGATCAGCTTGAGCTTCATGTCCTCGAGCAGGCCACCAACGTTGTGGTGGGTCTTGATCGTCTGCGACGGGCCCTTGAACGAGATCGACTCGATGACGTCCGGGTAGAGCGTGCCCTGCAGCAGAAACTCGATCTCGTCGCCGCCCTTGGGCTGGATTTTCGCAGCCTCACGCTCGAACACGCGGATGAATGTGTTGCCAATGATCTTGCGCTTCTTCTCGGGGTCCGACACGCCCTTCAGGTTGGTCAGAAACTCCTCGGCGGCGTCGATCACGGTGAGATTGATCCCGAGGCCGGCCTGCAGCGTGTCCTTGACCTGCTGCACCTCGTTTAGACGCATCACGCCGTTATCCACGAGAATCGCATGGAACCGCTCGCCAATGGCCTCCTTCATGAGCTTGGCAGCCACCGTGGAGTCAACGCCACCGCTCACCGCGCCAATGACCTCGGCCGTCGGCCCCACGAGGTCTCTAATCCGCTCGATCTCGGTCTGGATGAAGTTGCGCATGTTCCAGTTCTGCTGGACCTTGCAGATGCGCACAGCGAAGTTCTCGAGCAGCTGCGTGCCCTTAGCGGTATGGGTGACCTCGGGGTGGAACTGGATGCCCCAGATCCGGTCTTCGGTTGAGTGGATCGCCGCGTACGGCGAGCTCGACGTCTTGGCCGTGATCTCGAATTTCGCCGGCAGAGAGCGCAGCTTATCGCCGTGCGACATCCACACCTGGAAGTGGTCAATGCCGGCAAACAGCGGGTTCTGCTGGTCGAGAACCTCGATTTCGGCATGGCCGTACTCGCGCTCCGTGCTCGCAGTAACAGCAGACTTGTCGTGCGTCCACGCGATCTCCTGAAGACCGTAGCAAATGCCGAGGATGGGCACGCCGAGATCGAAAACGGCCGGATCCACGTGCGGCGAGCCCTCGACGTAGACCGAGAACGGGCTGCCGGACAAGATGACGCCGCGCGGCTTCCACGACAGCTCGCTGATCTTCTGCGTGCACGGCAGCATCTCGGCGTAGATGTGGCACTCGCGCAGTCGGCGCGTGATCAAGTGCGAGTACTGCGACCCGAAGTCGAGAATGAGCACGGTGTCGAACACATTGGACACTTCCACTGGCGCAGTCATTGCAGAAACCTATGTATACCGACCGCAGAGGATCCGGAATTAGTCAAAAATATTTCAAGAAAAATAACGGCCAGGGTTAGGCAGGGCACGGGTGCGGCCACGCCGCTCACACTGATCGTCTGCGATGGCGGGCTATTTCGATGATTCGCGGGCTTTGTTCGCCGCAAATACACACTATTCACTAATTTGCAGCTACAGGAACCTCGAAGACCATTTTAATCCGGCTAATAGTAGCCCCAGCTGTTGTATTAGCCAACAACAATAGCTCGCGATCGAGCCAGCGCAGATGACACCACAACGGAAGTCATAGAGAACGCGAGGCCTTGCACGCATTATTTAAAAGCCCTGTAAATGCCAACAGACTCTAACCCATCTTAGATCCGGCTGCTGCGGCTTGTGAACGCCGAGCGGGCTGGTCGCAGTCATTGACCGTACAATGTATCTTTGGGCCCAGTTCGCCATCGCGCGCCCAGGGCAGCCGGCCCTTCTCCAACCGACTTCAGGCGATCCGTTGCTGCCTGTGGAGGGATTGGGCCGCATATAGCCAGCGCTGAGCATGTCTTGGGAGGGTTTTAAGAAAGCAGTGAACCGGGCCGGGACCCAGGTCATGATGAAGACCGGGCAGGTCGAGCAGACTGTGGACCGCGAGTTCGACGCCGAGGAGCGCCGGTTCCGCGTGCTGGAGGCGGCGTCGAACCGGCTTGCGACCGAGGCGAAAGGGTATCTTGACGCGCTGCGCGCGCTGACGTCGGCGCAGCTGCGCATTTCCGAGACGATTGACCAGTTCTACGGCGACAGCGGGATCCGGGACAACGTGTCGAAGCACTACCTGACCGCGGTGGAGGAGCTCGACACCGAGACGGTGAAGGAGCTCGACGAGCCGTACCGAGAGACTGTGCTGGAGCCGATCACGCGGTTCACGTCGTACTTTGTGGACATCAACGAGGCGATCAAGAAGCGGCAGCACAAGCTGCTCGACTACGACCGCCAGCGGCACCGCACGCAGCGGCTGGTCGACAAGCCGTCGCGCGACACCACCAAGCTGCCGGTTGCCGAGCGCGAGGAGAAGATGGCAAAGGACGTGTACTCGCAGATCAACGACCAGCTCACTGCGGAGCTGCCGCAGCTCATCGACTTCCGCGTGCCGTACCTGGACCCGAGCTTCGAGGCGCTGGTGCGCATCCAGCTGCGGTACTGCACCGAGTCGTACACGCGGCTGGCCGAGGTGCAGCAGTACCTGGAGCCGCAGGTGCGCGACGAGTACGCAAACGGGCAGCTCGACTCGTACGTCGAGCACGCGCTCATGCAGATGCGCGAGCTCTCTATTGTTGCAATTTAAATTAGTTACATCTTTCGCATCATCATTTTACGTTAAGAAACCAGCTAGGCGGTGTGGCAAGCGCGCGGGCCGGGGAGCGGTGGTGGAAACCCGTACCCCACAGTGCTCACCTAAAGCGGGCCGGCAGAAAAAAGTGAAATATATCGGCATGGCAGTGAAAACAGTGATTCTGGACGCGCCGGCGGTGTTCCAAATCAACGGGCATCTCAACGAGACGTTCCCGGCCCCCGCGGGCGGCATTCTCCTCGGCACCGGCCCCGACGAGCGCCCTGCGCCCGAGACCGCCCGCGTCACCGAGAGCTTCGCGCTCCCGCAGCACGTTGTTGACGGCGGCAGCGCAAACTTCCGCTCGAAAGAGGCCACCTCGTACACGAACGCGGTGGTTGAGAACCTTGGCAAGGTCGGTGCCGACCAGCACATCGAGGGCTGGTACCTCAGCAGCAGCTTCGGCGCGATCTACGACTCGTCGATCGTCGAGAACCTGTACGCGCTGCAGCAGACGAACGCCGACGCATTTCTGCTGGTGTTCGACGTCGCGCTCACCCGCGCCACCGGCACGCTCGCCGCGCGCGCGTTCCGCCTCTCAGAGCTCCTTCTCGACGTCCGCAAGGCCGGCGCCAAGATCAGCACCGAGCAGCTGCTCCAGCACCAGCTCGACTACACGTCGATGCTCGAGGAGCTGGTGGTCGAGGTCTCGAACCCGGTGCTCGTGCGCCAGTTCCTTGCCACTCGCGGGCCGGTCTCGAGCGAGTCGCTGAAGATCCCCAGCCAGGCGCTGTTCGAAACCAACGCTGATCTCGCCATGGAGGCGGTCGACGACTTCAACTACGAGCAAGGCAGCTACAACTACTACCAGCGCCAGCTCACCCGCGAGAGGCAGAAGATTGCCGCGTGGCAGGCCAAGCGCAAGTCGGAGAACCAGGTGCGGGAGGAGCGCGGCGAGGCCCCGCTGCCCACCGACGAGTACAAGACGCTCTACAAGCTGCCGGACGAGCCGTCGCGGCTCGACAACCTGCTGGTCTCGGCCCAGCTCAGCGAGACCTGCAACCAAATCGAAGAGCTCGCCGGCGTCTCGGGCTCGCTGCTCCTCTCGACGAAGTGCACGATTCCCTAAGCTCTTCAAGCCCCCCACGTTATATATTGATATGATTGTCGTTATGACCTGCATGCAAACCTCGAGCCCGGTGTCGCATATCTTAATATTATCTGAAGTAGTAACGACTATTCGGCAGAATACTGATCCTGAGATCACACTAAATTTGATTTATCATTGATTGCTCGGAGCAGCCCTTACTGCAATAACGGGCTCAGCAACCGGGGTCGCCTCAGCAATCGGGGTCGCCTCGGCAGGATAGTTGATCGCCATCGGCTCATCCGTCTCCTTTGCCTCATCATACGGATAGCCACCGTAGCCACCGTAGTCGTAAGGCGATTGCCCGTAAGGCACGTAGTAGCTGAGCGTGGTGTACGACACCGGCGAGGGGGCCGGGGGAGGCGGTGGAGGAGGGTAGTACGGAGTAGGAGGCGGCTGCTCAACATAGGTGAACACTTGCGTTTCAGTGGTGTACTGGATGGTTGGCGTCGGATACGCAACAGGTTGGGTCGCGAGCTGCGGCAGCTCGAACGGGCGGTGCGCAAACCCGTCATTGTACCCGACCCGGTATCCCCATTGAGCGCCCTGCACATAGCCCTCGTTGTAGGCCTCCTGACCGGATGCGTCGGCCGAGCAATTGGCCTGACCAGCAATGTATCCGGCGCTATAGCCTTGGCTGTAGCTATCGCTGGGGCTAGTGGTAGTCGGCGCAGTATCAGAGCTGGTGGTGGAAGGCGGCAGAGTGACGGTGACACTACCATACGAGTACGCCGTGACCCAAACGACGTCGTCCTCATTAACGCTCGTGGTCTTCGTCACCGCGTCGGCCTCCAGAATGACTGGACGGATCACATCGTGCTGCGTAGCGTCATTAATGATGTCGGGTTGGCCAACTGCTACGACCTCCGGCTGGCTGAGCAGGCCAATGGCCTCGTAGTCTGCATTGTCCCCGCTCCCGGAGTCCGAAGTACCCGAATCTGTCTCAAGGCTATCGTCGTTGCCCTCTGAAGAAGCGTTTGCATTGACATCCACCTCCAGATCGTCCAGATCGGAGCTGCCGAAAACAAAGCCGAACGTCTTGCGGTGCCTTACCGAGTCAGATGCGGAAACGCTCGGGGTAGCACTGGCAGGAGGGGTGATGGTGGCCGAGCTACGCGCAGCAATCGTCGAAGTGGCCAGCGCTGTATCGACGGCAGGGCTGGTCGTGGTCTGAGCCGAGGCCGCAGCCGCTAGCGCAAGAAGGCAGGTGAGCTTTGACATTGCCGTTTCTGCCCAGCTGGACTTCCAAACTGGGGTCCCTTAAGTACTGCGCGTGTCCGTCCGATCTTGCAGCACCGTGGTCTCATCGCTATGATGCTGCACACGAACGCCCGATCTTGGTCGCACCTCAGATCTGCAGAGCGTCAGCACCGCGAGATCCGCCACATGTCCGGGCCGCCTCGCCGTCAAAATGCGCCCACGGCGCGGGCGCACTACGCAGGTGCGGTGCAACCGCATGGTCTCAACCTCAGCGAAATCTGGTCTGATGATCTAGATACATATGCACGAGACGGTTAATCTTATTCCGATCGCACTACCAGATCCATCGCACTTTACACAGATTACACTTATGAAACACAGGCAATTGAAAACTATCGCTAGCGAGTCAGTTGCGAAGCAGGGCACTCACATATGCCCTCACATGAGTTGAGGCTAAGCCCAACTCTCCAACTCCATGTGCCTAATTCCATTTGCCTGAGCCTTTGATATGTATACTGAATTCCTAATAATGTTATTTACTTCATACAAGCACCCTTGGAGCCATTGCTGCCGAGCGAATTCGGGAGGCAGGTGATTGCAAATCACTGACGACACGGCTGCAGGCCGGCCCGTGCCTGCGAGCCTATACGACCGCTCGGAGTTAGCCGCGGCCTCCTTCGCGTCTGAGTAATAGGCTCCGCGCAAATGACACATGTGACCTAGCCCCGAGCTATCACCGAAACGCCGCCTGACCGGATCCTGGCAGCGATAACAGGCAATTGCGCGACTGTGATGCTTGACTCGCCCGAGGAGGCTGCATCTCTGTTAAGAGGGCCTCCGAGCTACGACGCGAGCAACAGCGCCGCGGCTGAGGCGGAGACTCAGGCGGCCGAGCAGCAACCAGACCTCGAATTCGACATCGACGAGCCGGAGCAGCTACGTTCCCACTCGTGGTTCTCGCGCATGTCTACATTTGGGAAGCAGCGGATCTACGTCCCGGTCCGCCACGTCATAGACCCGATTGCGCATCTCTGGCATGCGTTCTCGCTGTGGACAGACCGGATTCTTGGCCGCTACATAAACCCGCTGCTCGCGAAGCGGCTGCTATTCGTGCTGTTCACCGGCATCATCGTCGGCATTCTTTACTATTCGCATGCCGATGAGATGCTCAAGGCTGACATCGTCCATTACGACCACGCAAAGCTCCGCGACGCCCTCCGGTCGTACATCTCCGTGGATACGCTGCGCGAAACCACCGAGTTCTTCGGCCAAATGCCGCATTACGCCGGATCCGTTGCAGATCGGTCTACTGCCGTGTATGTGCACGACATGCTGCACATGCTGAACAACTTCGCCGAGTACAATCCGCACGACGTGTTCTTGAGCCACGGAAACTACACCCATTGCACGCTGCTCAACAACGGCGAGGTTGTGTGGGAGTCCGATCTGCTCGAGGGCCAGGCCATTGAGCATCCAAACCCGTCCCAACAACAGCCACGCACGCATATGGCGCTGTCATTGCCGGGCGAAGCCGAGGGCGCCCTGGTATACATTAATTTTGGCTCGGAACAGGACCTCAAAACGGCTGGTAACCTCGCGGGCAACATCGGGCTCGTCAAGCTCGGGCGTGAAGACGCCGGTAGCATCGCTCTTCGCGCTCAAAATGCCGGGCTGGCCGGACTTCTATTCTTTTCTAGCAAACATCCAACAGAGCCCATGTGGCCCGAGGGCCGCGATTATCCGATGGATGGTATCCAGCAAGCCGGTTTGGGATTCCCTTCCGAGTTTCCCGGCGACATTCTCAGTCCTGGGTGGCCGAGCAGCATGCAGATGGAGGTCAGTCTCAACAAGGCCGATATAGCCCAAATCCCGGCCGCCGCTATCTCATGGAACGACGCCGCGCCGCTCATCAGCGCCTTGGCTGGCCAAGGCCGTCGCATGGACACAACCAACAGCGACTGGGGGAACAACGGCGTACCAGCCAACATGGAGTGGTGGACTGGGCCCTCCACAAACCACACCGTGCGCTTGGTGGTGCATCCTGAGGCTGAGCCCCGGCACCAGATCACCAACGTGTTCTCTGAGGTCCGGGGCCGGGAATCCGCGCAGGTCGTGATTATCGGCGCACGCCTGGATGCGATGTGCTACGGGGCATCGCAAATGGTCGGGCTCAATGTCCTTTTGGAGGTCGCTCGCGTATTTGCAAACCTGCGGTACGACAAACAATGGAAGCCGCTACGCAAGATCAAGTTTGCGGCTTGGGACGGCACCAGCCATAACTTTGCCGGGTCCACGGAATGGGTAGAAAGCGTCGCTGACAGCCTGTCGTTCGACGGAGTTACTTACATTGATCTCGACATGGGCATCACTGGTCCTGAGTTTGTTGTTCAGGGACATCCTGCTGTCGAGGTCGTGAACAACCTTAAGCGCGTTAG
This sequence comes from Entelexis gropengiesseri, assembly GCA_030579755.1. Lineage (NCBI taxonomy): Eukaryota > Fungi > Ascomycota > Dipodascomycetes > Dipodascales > Trichomonascaceae > Entelexis > Entelexis gropengiesseri. The sequence continues at coordinate 12,303 of JAKTRO010000065.1, read as the reverse complement.
CTACAACGGTGGGTCTCTGTGGGACGCTGTTGACCACCAAAAGTCATTCAAGCCAATCCCAGGCTACGGAAATCACATCGCGTTCGACTCGCATACCGGCGTTCCCTCGGTGCGTGTGGGCTTCCAAGGTGAGGCCGCGCCGATTGACTCGTGCTATGACTCGGTGGAATGGATGCACAAATTCGGCGATCCAGACTACCAAAAGCACCGGGCGCTGGTGGAGTTCGTGGTTGATCTCGTACTTGAACTCGCCGACGCCCCACTGGTGCCCTTTGACCTCACCAAGTTCGGTCAAGAAATCAACCGCTATATCAACAATCTGCGCGAAGAAGCCGTGGAAGTTTTCGGTCAAGAAAGAGTTGACTCGGAGCCATTCCAAGATGTGCTAGGACAAGCCCATCGCAGTGCCGATTCCATCGCGTCGGCTGGTGTTATCTACAACAACTTCCGCGACATTTGGAACCAGAGCTGGGCCCTCAACGCCGGAGAAAGCGGCATTTTCGGAGAGCCGCCGGTGATGCTGCGCGAGCGCCTGTACTCAAATGAGCTCGTCATCAATCTCAATAAAGGGATGATGGACCGCAACGGGATTGCCCATCGCAATTGGTACAAGCACCACTTGTTTGGGCCTGAGTTTAACTATGCGTACGGCAATGAGCTTTCGGGTACGTTCCCTGCTGTTCGCGATGGACTAAAGGTCGTTTCTGAGGAATACTTCATTGACACTCTCAGAGATGCAGCTTCCCACATCCGACAAGCGGCTAAAACTCTTCAGGATTAATACCGGATGAGGCTGGTTCACAATATTAGCAACTGTCATTTACTTTACTATCTAAGATAGTTTATTCTCCACGCTTGATGATCTTAGTTTATCCATCGATGCTTCCTACGTGGCCGCCAACTAGCATGGGTGCGGTATTCAGGTGGTCCACTAAGATAGAATTCGCCCAGCGCCAGAATTTTAAACTGGTTGCTTGTTTGTTTGAACCTACTAGAAGTAGCCTATACACCTGCTCGGCCACATGACTGTATATAGCGCAACTCCAATCCGACGACATATATACAGATCAGGTTCAGCGTGGTGGTGCTGCACTTGGTACATACCCAATGTCGTTACATTCTGCATTATACTTAAATGATCATTCAAGCAATCCCCCAAATTACCCGGTTTATTAACTCGCACCAATAGATGCTGGGCAATATTATACCGAGGGCCTCAAAGGCCTGGCTGCAAATCAGCGCTCCGCGGGACTTCTATATTCCGGGCGACACCATCTCCGGGGATTTGTGTTTGAGACTCAGCGATCAGTCGGTAGTTATAACTAAGGCCACGGTTCAGCTAATTTGCAATGAAATCTGTGATTCGGACAATACTGGAGAGCCGATACACAGGCCTACACAGACTATAGAAATCGATCTGACTCTCTATCCTCAAGACAAGAAGCTCAAACGCAAATATCCTTTCTCGTTCACCATAGGATCGAGCAGCAATGGGCTGCCTCCAAGCCTGTCACTCTGCAAAATGGGGGAATACAATGCCGGCGTATTCTGGACACTAGATGCGCTTGTTGATACATACAAAACGGTTGGATCAAATACCGACTATCAAGCAGTAGAGGGTTATTGGCCTTTGGAATTTTACCCCATTGTTCTCAATGACATGCCACTCGCCCATGAGCTAGCGCCCTTGCAGTGTGCAACGCCGCTCGTGTCCACGTTCACGCTTGGCGACTGTAAGGTAACGCTGCGAAATCCATGGAAGCTTCCACAGGCTCCTGAAAAGTTCAGTCTCGAAATCCTTTTGGAACCTTTGAAGTCTACGAACGTGAGTTCAGTGAGTGTGTTCCTGGTCAAAAGAGTGACCGTTATCGATAACGGCGAGTCGAGATTGCTTGAGAGTAGCATACGTTTAGGGAAGGTGAAATTCAACAAACCATTAGAAGATAGGACTCGGCGTGGCACCGTTCTGGATGACTGTCAGTTGGAGGAGCGCCAGCCCCAGGCGTTCATGTCCTACGCGTTTGCTGTCCAGTATATGTATCGCATCAAAATGGTGGGCGACAAGACTCGGTACCAAATTGTACACCCTGTTCATGTCTACTCGCCATCCTTTCAAAGGGGCCTGGAGCGTATTTTAGCGAACGGAGATCCGCTGTCTTCATAGACTTCAGCCGGGTCGGAGCTTACCGCTTTTACATGCAAAGGCCGCTATTCAGTTCAAGTGGCAACCGGCTGCGCTAACTGACACTCCTTCTAATCGGACCTATCAAAGCTTCTCCTAAAGGCCTACAACTTAGTATAGAATTCATACATCAGGATCTTTTTCGAAGCTCCTTCGCAATACTCTCTTCTTAGAGCCTACATATATTCGCTCATTTGAGCACCTTGCTCTAGTGGCGAGTGCCCACCGACCCGGGTCACCACGTAAACTATCCTTCGCTGGGAGCGGGGGACACTGTCTGCCAAGTTCCGATGATGTACTGTCGGTATCAAGTATCGGCCCCCACTCCCCCACACATCAGCGTACGGAACGCGTGGGTTAGTCACGGTAGGACCGAGGTGAACGCTAAATAGCGGCGACAGTGAGTAGCCAAAGTCGAGGATGATTGGATACGTGATTCTAGCTGTTCTGGTGATTTTGGCATGGAGGCTGTGGCGAAGCGTCAACGGCAGCAATGAGGACCTGCTTGCTGAGCCGCAATCAATCACCATTCAGAACTTCACGCCCGCCACGCTGGCAAAGTTCAACGGTCGCGATGATCCGCGTGTTCTCATGGCGATCAAAGGGAAGGTGTTTGATGTGAGTAATGGCAAGGCTCACTACGGCCCAGGCGGTCCTTACGCCAATTTTGCAGGTAGAGATGCTTCGCGCGGGCTGGCAAAGCACAGCTTCGACGCGGACATGCTCACCCCGCTAGACGCACCTATCGATACGCTAGACGACCTCTCTCAGTCTGAGCAGGATGCGCTCGATCAGTGGTCCCAGTTTTTCGAAGGAAAGTATGCCTTCTGTGGCCATCTTCTCAATAAGATCTAAGCTCGCTGTATCTACAAACTAAGCGCTTCTACTTTCCCAGCAGTGGTGCTCTAAGCTTTGAATAGAGCCCACTGTTTGGAAAGTGATTAAATTGACGCATGCTGTTGTGCCAGGAGATCGTCTAGAGTCTGATGTACCAGATAGAGCGTGATCAACTTTTACCAGAGTCTGCGCTCGTTTAAGCAGCGTTTGAAAGAATCCTAACTTGCCAGAAACATTTTAGCAGGGGTTTGATAGAAGTGCGATACACACTACGAACGAGGGTGCAGCAGGAGGCCTTGCCCTACTTCCATGCGCGTGTTAGCTTTACTCAAGGAGAGCTTTCGCATTACCGAGGTACCCGCAAAACAAGTAGAAGAACTTCGCAGGGACAATTAACAATCCGATGTCTGTCAACAACGACTTCTGCGCCAAGATCTTAACAGACTAGTACTACAGATTAGATTTGGGTCGATTTTAGTGATTGTGATGAGATTCTCGTCGAATTGTAGCCCTGAATGCAATGGGCCGGCCGGTAAGAATGTATCCGCTGCGGCTTTCCGCAGCAATCTTTCCGAGTTTCTCCTAACCCTGGTGTGAGGAGTTAAACTGTTCGGCCCGAGAGCATGGCATGTAAGCGTGGGTAAGCAAGAAGACCGCTGGCTGCTGTATGAAACAAGAGTACCGATCGTGGTATGTTTGAAGACTAGGCTGTGCCAGCTCAACGTGCACTTGTTTGAGTGCAGAGCCCCGAAAACCAACCCTTGCATGGCGCTGGCGTGCGCCGATTTTGGGCGCAGAGAGCTCAGAAACTCCAATTTTCGGAGCCTGATCTATAGCCGAGCCGATATAGGTGGGGAAGGCGGACCCGAGCGCATTGAAAACTATGGAAATATTAAACTACCCTATATGACTTACGATTTGTTCGGGGGGGGCCAGGAATTACAAATAGCAATAATCGGCAGCTGCGAAAAAATAAGAGCCTGATGTCAAAGCCCAACAGCACTGGTAGGAGTAAACCTCCATTTTCACGAGATCACATCAGGCGAAACTTCTCTGTGTAGACTTGGCGGAAAACAGATGAGATGATAGCGAGCGACATGCGTGCGGCTGAAGCGATCTAGACAGTCGTGAGCCGCACGCAGGGATTTCAGCTGCTGACGCAGACGCAGGTTGGGGCGCTGGGCAAGGTAAGCTCGATTAGCTATGCAATGATGGGTCAGCGTGCGGGATATGCTGCTCAGCGGCTACGGAGAGTTTGAGCGCAAGCCGCATAACATCGCGAGGATGTGACGCTGAGCCTTAGTGAGGGTAGCAGCGTATAGAAGCATCATCTTCGCCGAGAATCTCGTGGCTATTACTTCCAAATTTAAATTTCCGGGCGGCGGGGTGAGGGGGTTACTCGCGATGCTTCAACCTATTACGTCTGCATGTGGCGCCAGTATATCTGTCCCTTGTTCGTTGTTCTTCCGCGGTGATGCAGTACCCTTGCCTGGAGCACGTCAATTCAATCGATAGCGTGCGGCTTGCGGTGAGTTCGAATGAGCTTAGAACAACGCCAGTATTTAGTCTGTGCTGCTATATTTTCTCCAACTGTTATAATAGAGTGTGTCATTGACCAGAGTACGAACTCGCGCCCATTGCGTGCTGTCTCCAGTGGCATTTGACTTGTTGGCTGCATCTGCGTCGGCATTGGTCACACGTCACGTGTCGTAAAGTCGTTCATGCTTCATAGCTGCGTGAAGGTATGCGCGACAAGACGGTTTCAAAAAGTGGGCGATTCTATGTGGCACGAGCCTATGTAGCTAATTGCTATGGTACCCTGTACGTATTTTAGTGCTTTCACGAGATCGTCAAGATTTTTCGTGCAAGAACCGGATTTTACCGTCGGCATCAAAAAGTCGGAAAGCGCTCACTCGGCTCCACGCCTCAGGTGATGAGCCAGCTGAGTTGACATATGCACGACGTATGACAGAGCACTCTAGGGTTTTGGGTCACATGAAATGTTGGAGTGGCGCTTGCGGCGGGGTGCATTTCCAGTAAGGATCTTCCCTGGAAGCAAGGAAATCCATAATCCGCTGAATTTTCCAGTTTTGCTGACCCGCCTGAGGCTATGTACCGCTAGACGGGCAGTTGTGGCCGCGCAAGCTCGCGTTGCTGCTCTAGATCGTCAACCCCCGAACCCCGAGTCAGAGACACAAAAGGGTTGAGATATCCTCCACAGGGTACGGGGTGGGACGAGCCCCGCCTCAGCAGCAGGCGAACGAGCGCCATACGGGCCTTCAAGCTAACCCTAAGGCCGCAGCAGTATTAGGGTCGCAGCTGTCATCTTTCTAGGGATTGAATAGGGTACTCTCACGGGACAAGCCGCAGAGCTTCAAATGTCCCCCGTCCGCCCCCTGGAAAAGATGGGCACTTCCAACACTCTGTCTCTTGGCACTGACCGATTAGATAGTGCCTATAAGGCCTTCAACGTAACCAATTCGCACACCATGAGACCGGAGGAACCGAAACAATTTCGGTGCTCGCACCCCGGCTGCGACAAAGTGTTCAACCGCCGCGACTACCTGGAGCGGCACTCGGCGAACCACCTAGCCATCAAGCCCTACGTGTGTGTGCAGTGCAACCGCCATTTTAGCCGGAAAGATCTGTTTGATAACCATCTCAGCACGAAGCGGCACGCCCGCGTCGTCCACGAGGTCGAGCAAAAGGTTGTGCCCGGGCAGCCGGGCCTCCCGCTCTCCCAGGCGCCGCTGGGAATGCTGGACTATCCAACCATGTTTGGCGGCGGCGGCCCTGGCGGCGCGGCGCTCCAGGGCGGGCCGCACATGCCGCTGGGGCCAGCGGGGATGGGCGGGCCCAGCAACCTCAGCCAACGCGCCCAAATGCCGCAAGGCACGAAGCGCGGCCAAGAATACTTCATATACTCGTTCGACAACCTCGGCTCGGGGATGCAGGCGCCGCCGAACCAGCCATCGTGGCCCAGCGATGCGAGTGGCCAGGCCGGCCAGCGCCACGAGCGAGAAGATCTCATGCTAGATCACGATATGAACGGGCCGCACCACCTCGATGCAGATCCCCACGAGCAGCACACTCTGTCGCCGCAGCGAATAAAGCCCGATCCGGGCCTGTATAGCGTACCCTCGGCGACGCTCGATCACCCAAGCTCACTCAGCCAGTTCCGCAGCTGGCCAACTAACTCGTTCGCACCGGAGGTACTCGACCGGCGGCCGTCCCTCGGAGGACAGGCGGCGTCGTTCCATGTAGCGCAGACTACGCAGGCCGTAGGACAGTCGCCCACTGCATCCGATTCACAGGCCGCCGTGCCGCCTGCCGCCGCGCTAGGAGAGCTGCTCTCGCAGGACATCCTCGAGTTCCCGAACAACATGTTCGGCTCGCTTCGTGCTGCGGACAATGGCATTGGCTGCCGCACAACCTTGGACAGCGACCTGCTGAAGGCGACCGCCGCATCCCAGAGCGGGCAGGGCGTGCTTGGTGCTCGGCGAAGCTCCGAGAGCCAAGTGGCTGCGCGACGCCGCAGGCTCTCGCGCGCCCACAACGACGGCCAGGCGATTGCCGCGGTGACCAACGACCGACGCTACGCGTGGTTCTTCGACGACTCGTTCGAAACAGAGAAGGCGAAGTACGGCTACGACCGCTGCTTCTCGGAGCTTGTGCACGCAACCACCGTTCGCGCGGCCCGCATCAGTCGCCGCGCATCTGGCGGCGATGTACTCAGTACAGGAGATGCCTCAATGACTGCATCCCCTGGCACGCAGCTGCCCACCCCGGAGTCAGCCTCAGTGGCCGAGCCGAACGTCAAGCTGGGGTTGCCCCCCAGCCCAAGAGCCTCAGAAAGTCCTACTAAGTCGCACCGGGAAGCTGGACCCGAATCTCCAGATGACGAAGACAATGATACCTGGACCATTGTATTGCATCCCTCTCGCATCCCCACGGTGTTGTCTACCCTCGGCGGAGCCGGCGCTCTGCCGCCGAAGCTGCGCGATTATGACGCCTTAAACCAGTGGCTGGAAGCGGCTTGGACAAACACTAGCGACGTGGAGAAGGTCATTCACCGACCGTCGTTCAATGCAAACGAGGCGAGCCCGGTGCTCATCAGCGTCCTCATCGTCATTGGGCTGGCTGTATCAGATCACAAGGATGAAGCCCGGGAATTGTTCGACGGCGTATACCTCGAGACGTACAAAGCGCTGCGGAAGGTTCCCGTAGACGGCCGCCTGCGCCTGGACGAATCGGTTCTGCAGACCATGCAGGCGTACTGCCTACTCTTCAGCCATGAGCTGCTCATTCTAAAGAGCAGGATGTATACCCGCTGTCCCAACAGAAGACTGGCCCGGTTTGCGCACGACCGATTTTTGTGGACAGTTTTATCGCTGATCCCGCACTCGCGTGACTTTGAGAACCCGTTCAGCAGCAGCAAAGCGTCCCATCAGCCGATCTGGGCTACTGTGTCGCAGGAGGCGTACCTGTTCCATCAGGGCGCCGAGCCGCAGGCGCAATGGCATGAATGGGCGATGTTCGAGGCTCTGAAGCACACTGCACACCTGGCGCTATTCATGGACACTGCCTATACCCACAGCGACCCGCTAGATGATCCCCTTTCGGTGTTCAACCTTGACATATACATGCTGTCGCCGCGGTCTTTGTGGTTTGCCCGCTCCTCCTCGGAGTTCTTCAACATAGCGGGGCCCTCAGGAGTCCTGACCTGCGTGCCGTACCTGGGCCTGATCAAGGGGCTTATTCGGTTCCCCCGCGCCGCGCAACGGCCCGATGAACTCGAGTCGGCGTCGGACGAGAATCCGCAGGAGTTCTGGGGCCTTTTTGCACTACAGTCTGTGTCGTATGCGCTGATCAGGATCGTTGGCCGTGTATCTGGTCTGTTTTCGCATGAGGACGAGGTTCTTGATGCTGTTGTGCGGGTTCGCGACACCCCTGGCTCGGTTCCCTTCTTTGACCGCCGGATCCAAGCCCGCATCTACCGCGGTTTGGACGTTTGGGTGCAGAACTTCAACCTGGCCAGTGATTTCACCGATGACAAGGTGTTCACGATGTCTTCAACCGACTATGTGCCCCGCCACGCTATGGTGATGAGGACCTGTCGGCTGGCCTCGTTTATCTACATCCATGAGGATGTGCCGGTCGTCCACCAGGTAACGGTCAATTTGAAGACGTGGTTAGAAACCCGGCGCTCGGAGGAGCTTGCAGATGCTTCTGGACTATCTGTACATGCCCCTCTATGTGAAATGGATCGATACCGTGGACGCGAAGACGATTGTTTCGACGTCGGCTCTGTACTTGGCGTGGGCCCATTTGGTGACGGCTCAGGTGCCGGGCGAGGCGAACTACCTGTTCTTGAGTGCAATGATCTACATCTCCACGGTGGTTGTATGGCTCAACGACTTTGCGTCGAACGACAGCGCCGAGCTTCCTGCTGCCTCGAGCAACGCGCAGGAGAAGAACACGCTGCGGCTTGAGAACCACCAATTCATTGAGGACGCGATCGCGTATCTCGGTACGGTGTACGCGAATGCTGCGAACGGGGCGCCGCTTCCGTCGCAGCGGTCGGTGCACTCTGTGATCATGTTATCTGCGTGCTTGCTGTACCGCCGCAACTCGAGCAACCCGCTGGTTGAGATGCTTGTAGAGTTGTTGAGCGTTATGGAGCTTGAGCACACGCGGGAGCAGCTGGTCAACGCGATTGAAGGGTCAGTTGAGGTGTATGAGAACTGGATGAAGCAGTCGTTGGATATCATGGAGCCTCATGGGCGGATTACCCTGAAGAAGCAGGCTGTGCCGTCAGAGTCCGAGGCCGAGGCCGAGAGCGATGCACATATGAGCGATGTGGAGGTCTTGGGCCCCGAGTTTATGAACTCGAATACCCTGGGTCGTGCGATGCTGGCTTGATTTTACGCTTTTTTTCTTTCCTAATTTAATTCTAGACTCTCTTATTTATGATAACTGTTAACTCGTTGATGCAGCCAGCAGGCAATGGTACACTACATAAAGCATAGGCCGCTGCCGGTAGAGGGGAAGATTGGTTGTCTGGGTGGGAGATTGAGTGTTTAAATGTTGGCGGTCCACCACTCGCGGCGATAGGCGATCCGTGCCGTGTTTCATAGAAAACGAGTCACATAGCCACTGGAGTCGCGGTTAGTATAGATATCAACACGATCCAGGTACACACTATTTGAACGTAACGCTAAAGCGCGACAATTTTGCCCGCAAGGGTGCGCGACCATTTTGCGCGCGGTGTATGTAAAGATAACCCCGGTAGTGTAAATGATGCATAACCGGCGCAACATGCAGGCCAGACGCCATCGCCGCTGAGTAACCACGCAGGCGGGCGGTCCCCCACACACACACCAAGCCAACGCTCGAGCGGCGGACCAGTAGAAGAATTAACCGCAGGTAATCGCTGCGCGCATGATTGAGGACGATACCGGATTGGGCGTGGCTCGGCCATCTAGGCGGGTGACGCCGGGCGGGGGCGGTTCGGCCGAGCGATGCCGCCGTTTTTTTGCGGTACGTCCACGTGACGCGTTTCGTGGTTGTTGCTTACATAGATAGAAAGCCGACAGCGGCAACCAGTCTGAGAGCACTTGCCTCGCACAATGGCGTCGTCTACGTCAGAGCTGAAGGTGACGGTTATAGCCGCGGACTCGCTGTACAAGCGGGATCTGCTGACGCGTCCCGACCCGTTTGTGGTGCTGACAGTTGACGGGGAGCAGACGAAGAGCACGAGCGTCATCAAGCGCACGGTGAACCCGTACTGGAACGAGACGTTCACCGTGCAGGCGAAGCCGACGTCGACGCTTGCGTTGCAGGTGTTTGACCACAAGAAGTTCAAGAAGAAGGACCAGGGGTTTCTTGGCGTGATCAATGTGACGGTGAAGGACGTGATCAACGTTGGCCAGACCGGCGAGAACATGATCACGCGCGAGCTGAAGAAGAGCTCGAACGACAGCCAGCCCGTGAGCGGGCGGCTGCTCATCAGCATCAGCACGTCCGGCAGCTCGGCCGCGGCGGCGTCGACCCCCGTTCCTGAGCCGCCTGCGGCGGCAACCCCGGCGGGCCCGGCGCCGTCGACGACGCAGGCCGCCGTGCAGGCCGCCGGCACCGGCTCGCAGGCGCGCCAGTCACTTTCCGAGTTCGAGGACCAGTACGGCCCGCTGCCGCAGGGGTGGGAGCGGCGCACCGACAACCTCGGCCGCACGTACTACGTCGACCACTCGACCCGCACCACGACGTGGACGCGGCCCGCCAACGACGCCGGCGAGCGCGCGGCGGTGCAGCGCTCGTCGACCACCGACAACGAGCGGCGGCAGCACCAGCAGCGCACGCTGCCCGAGCAGACGACTGGCAACGCGAGCGTGAACTCGGGCGCGGGCTCCGCGCAGAACTCGAACTCGAACTCCTCCACAAACGTCGTGAACACCGGCACCACCACGGCCGGGCTCGGCGAGCTGCCGCCCGGCTGGGAGCAGCGCGTCACGCCCGAAGGCCGGCCCTACTACGTCGACCACAACACGCGGACAACGACGTGGGTCGACCCGCGCCGCCAGCAGTACATCCGCATGTACGGCCCCAACGCGGCGAACTCGACGATCCAGCAGCAGCCGGTGTCGCAGCTGGGACCGCTGCCGTCCGGGTGGGAGATGCGGCTCACCAACACGGCGCGCGTGTATTTCGTCGACCACAACACCAAGACCACGACGTGGGACGACCCGCGGCTGCCGTCGTCGCTGGACCAAAACGTGCCCCAGTACAAGCGCGACTTCCGCCGCAAGCTCATCTACTTCCGGAGCCAGCCCGCGCTGCGCATTCTCCCGGGGCAGTGCCACATCAAGGTGCGCCGCGACCACATTTTCGAGGACTCGTACCAGGAGATCATGCGGCAGACCCCGCAGGACCTGAAGCAGCGGCTGATGATCAAGTTCGACGGCGAGGAAGGTCTCGACTACGGCGGCGTGTCGCGCGAGTACTTCTTCCTGCTGTCGCACGAGATGTTCAATCCGTTTTACGGCCTGTTTGAGTACTCTGCCCACGACAACTACACATTGCAGATCAACCCGCACTCGGGCGTCAACCCCGAGCACCTGAACTACTTCAAGTTCATCGGCCGTGTTGTGGGCCTGGCGGTGTTCCACCGCCGGTTCCTCGACGCGTTCTTCATCGGCGCGTTCTACAAGATGATGCTCGGCAAAAAGGTCGTGGTCGAGGACATGGAGGGCGTCGACGCCGACTTCCACCGCAACCTCGAGTGGATGCTCGACAACGACATCACCGACGTGCTGGACCTCACATTCAGCGTCGACGACGACAACTTCGGCCACAAGACCGAGCTCGACCTCAAGCCCGGCGGCCGCGACATCGCCGTGACCAACGACAACAAGCTCGAGTACGTCGAGCTCGTGACGCAGTGGCGCATCGAGACCCGCATCCAGGACCAGTTCCGCGCGTTCAAGACCGGCTTCAACGAGCTCATTCCCGAGGACCTCGTGAACGTGTTTGACGAGCGCGAGCTCGAGCTGCTGATCGGCGGCATCTCCGAGATCGACGTCGACGACTGGAAGAAGCACACCGACTACCGCGGCTACTCCGAGAACGACGAGGTCATCCAGTGGTTCTGGCAGTGCATCCGCACCTGGGACAGCGAGCAGAAGAGCCGGCTGCTCCAGTTCACCACGGGCACCTCGCGGATCCCCGTCAACGGGTTCAAGGACCTGCAGGGCTCCGACGGCCCGCGCCGCTTCACCATCGAGAAGGCCGGCGACTTCAGGCATCTCCCCAAGTCGCACACATGCTTCAACCGCGTCGACCTGCCGCCATACAAGGACCCGGACACGCTGATGAAGAAGCTCGGCATGGCCGTCGAAGAAACCGTCGGGTTTGGGCAGGAGTAGCCGCCGCCAAACCGCCTCCCCTTCGCTGGTTGCTGGGTGTGCAAAATTCGTAAACAACACGCATCAGAGTATATTTAGTTACGCTTTAACGAATCCGATACCGATATTTAACCCCATCGTTATTATCATCCACCGCCAAACCGAGAGCCATCAGGTGACAGGACGCAGCTGCCGCAGAGTGGCCTGCCGCAGTGCCGATGCTGGACCCGCCCAAATATATGGAAAAATGGCGGTTCGGCATCGGCGTGCGGGCGGTCGCCGAGCTTGCGCACGGCCAGGCCCACGCCAGGGCAGCGCGCGTCGGGGCGCGTCGGGCGCGCGACATAGATCTCGAACTGAGTAATCACCTTCACACTCAATGGA